>CALNHX010004110.1:114008-134596 GCA_940337035.1 Agriotes lineatus | reverse complement strand
AGATTCATCAATATAAATTTAAAAAAAAAAAGGATGCATCGGCGGGATCGAACCCGGGGCCACCCGCGTGATAGGCCAGCACCCTACCCCACGACCACCTCTCTTGTTTGAATAATGCGCGCACCCGAGCTAATAGAGCACGGCGTAAGGCGCTCCGCCCTGCTGCCTAGAGGTGTTAATTAAATTAAAACTTGTTCGCACTTTTTTTGAAAATAAAAACCGGCCTACGATCTAAATCTAAAAATTAGCAAACTTTTAAGCCATCGTACAACTTAATCGGTCCAGTATCTTCGGAGGAGATAGCGAACAAACATAGACGCAAACATGCAAACACGCAAACACGCATACAAAGAGAGCACCGATTTTATGTTATAGATTAGGATATAAAATTTAAAAATCTGGTGTGATACACAAACGCAACTTCCTTTTACAGTGATCTTATACTTAGCCAAAAATTTCATTTTAATTTTTAAGGATTTATCAAAATTTTTCAAAAATTACAAATTCTACAGAATTCGTACAAAATAGAGCGTTAGTGGAAGAGACAAATTTTCTCTAAAATTTTAGGCTGAATTCAAAAATGTTGTAATATACCGGGTGTTCTATTTTAAATAGGAGTTAATAAAAAAATTAGAAAAAGACAAAAGAAACCCATTTTGGAGGTATTGAACTGGAAAATCACCTATCTCACATCAATACACTTTAAAAATGTAATAAAAATGTAGTCTGAAAAAAATTGTTAAAGCCGTTTTTAAAAAATCGAAAAAAAACAGAAAAATCACAAGAGTAAACAACATACTTCCGGCTATGCGATTTTCTTGGAAAGCTTGCTGTCTCATCTACATAGTACACAAAACTAATATATGAAGTTTCAACGCCATATACCTCTTTTCGTTTTTGAGATATTCTGTTCACAGGCAGACTGACAGACAGACAGACAAACATGCCAATAAACCAAATCACGTTTTTTTTTGGATTCAGGGGACTCTAAAACGTGAAGATCTGTTGAAAACTCAATTTCGAAATTTTGGGGTGAATCCAATACTTCCTTTATCGTAAATGGAAATAAAAATATTTTTCTTCAAACGGCAGTAAAATATGGTATTATACTGCTGGATTGATGATGCTAAACTGTCACTTTATTGCCAAGCGGCAGATAATATTATCTGCCGCTGACGAGCGGCAGATAAAGTTATTATCTGCCGCTGACGACTTTATCTGCCGCTCGTCAGCGGCAGATAAAGTTATTATCTGCCGCTGACAACTTTATCTGCCGCTCGTCAGCGGCAGATAATATTATCTGCCGCTGACGAGATCAAGTAATTTTCTTCGAATTTTGTTCACAAAGTTGTAAATAATTTGTTATAAAAACGTTTGAAGAAAAAATACTATATGTTATTCGGAGCAAAAGTATCTTTATGTGGCTCGGCTGTACTTATCTGCCTCGCAAGCTCGGCAGATAACCCGTCCAGCCTCGCCACATAAAATATAACTTTTGCTCCTAATAACATAATATACTATTACCATTTCCTTTCAACTTATTTATCGCCTGTCATCCTTGAGAAATTGTTCGAAATGTCCCCCTTCAACTTCCAAACACTCTCACTGAATACTAAACTATCGAACTTGAATTTTTTGGATGCAGAAATATTTGATATAGGTAATAGTGACATATAGTTAAATGATTTCCATATATACTACTATATCGGCTATTACACCTGCAGTCGGTTCTCAGCGAGTTATTGAGCACCTGTTATTGATTTCACGCTTACTCTGGCTAAAATTAATATATTTTGATCGGCACTAGCTATTATAGTAATACAGAAATATTTTCTGTGATTAATATTTCCTGCAAAACGTACTTTTCAGACGTTTTAATGTACCTGAATACTAAACTATTTAACTTGAATTTTTTGGATGCAGAAATATTTGATATAGTATTGATATAAAGTTAAATCATTTCCATATATACTACTATATGGGCTATTACACCTGCAGTCAATTCTAAGCCAGTTATTCAGTATCTGTTAATGATTTCAGGCTTACCCTCGCTAAATTGAATATATTTCAATGGTACATAAAGGCTGATATTTATGTAAGTCAATGTTAAACATTAATTTAAATAAAGTCGTTAGATCAATATAATCAAATTGGAAAAATTTATAAAAGAATTGCCTGTTTAATTGAAAGTCATTGATAGAGTTTAAATAAGATGCAAACTAAGATGAAAGGTATAGTATTTGAGTATTCTTAGATGGTTTTGTAAGGAATAAGATAAATACAAGCTCATCTAGCATGTGACAAATATAAGTTCTATTGAAAGAAAATAATAAAGTAGGTAGCATTCAGATAAGCTAAAGTTATAGATGACAGAAATAATTGTAACTTAGCATAGAAAGAAAATTTTGTTATGATTATTGAAAAAATAACAGATTAAAAAACAACATGTAATTTGGTATTTTTGGTGAAAATAAAATAGAAAGTTAGCCCTGTTTATTTAAAATGTATTTCAATTAGATAAAAGGGTTATACTTAAATCTACGAGGTGAAAGCAAATGAAATATTAAAAGAAGAATATAATAGTTACTCAAGAGAAGTTGGAATATGGTTTAACTAGATACTAACCAGAATAAGAAGCAAGAATAATAAGAATTGGATGTAATTGAGTTCATTTTAATACTACAATTTATAAATTACGTTAATTGGAGGGTCACTGGTTGCTGGAGTTCTTGTGGGATTGCTGAGGACGTAAGGACCAATTGACAGACATTGACAGAGGAACTACTGGATGTCGGAGAATCTGTTGGCTGCTGACGGCGTGAATGGATGGAGTAGGAGCTAAGGAAGGAGAAGATTAATTTACATTCATATGTGGAAGCATACTTACCTTGAAGTCGTTGGAAAAAGGGAAGCTGCAGGAGTGACAGAGGCGTAGGTGTAGTAAAGGAATCATTTCTACAATCATCCTAAGGTTTTGCGAGTTGGTGGCTGGTTGTTCGTGGACAGTGCGTCGTGGCTGAACTGTGTGGGAGTCCAAGTAGTGGATGTAAGGAGGAGTGTCGTCTTAAGGTGATTTGGAGTTGTTAAGAGTGGAAAGAATCCAGGTGGGTTTATAATTAGTTATATTAAAGCAATCTGAAATAAAAGACAATTAGAGAAGTATATTGAACTATAATTAAATACTTATCATATAATATTGAGTGACAAAGAGTTGGAAAGGATTTATATTTGTCATATTTGATTGAAAGTGTCGTGGAGTACTGTTTGAAGTAAAAGATGACAGCGCATGTCCTTAATCAATTTAAATTCATAATCAAACATAAAATAGCAACTAAGAAGCAACTAGATTAATGAACTACCCCTGATAAGAATCTCAAAGCGATACCCGAATTATTATTAAAATAGAATTTTAAAGTTTCAATTAAATAAATCAATCTACATGTATAAGAATATTATTTGAGCTGTCACTTAGTAGCATAAAGGCGCCGCAACGTTGAGCCTATACTGAGACGGTATTGAGCCCGCTACTCAACTCTGCTTTTATTATGTCAGAATAATTAAATAGGAAATGTATATGAGCAATCTTAAATAAAGGTAAAGGAAGCAGAATTATAATATAATACGTTGCAAAGAGCATAAACCAGGCAGAACATGGCAATTGTAATATTAGACAGCAATATTTGAAAATATGTGAAAAGTAGACAGTTGATGAAAATACGAGGAAAAGGACACAGCAGGATGTAAAACAAAATTGGTGAAGGAAGTGAACTATTTAAAAACAAGTCAGTGTAATTACGCGAGTGAGAAAGACAACCTAAATAATACAAAGTGTTAATGGCGTAATGAGATAGTAAAAACCAAATTGAAAATACAATATTTTAGAAATAGAAATTTTGTAAATCATTTTAGTTATAAGTAATATTAGTTAAGGAAGTTATTGTATTGAACTTGGTCTACATCCGTTTTTATAATCTAGATAGGCATTTGTTAATAACGACCATTAGACAGTAACAATGAAATAAAAATTAATTTTTGACACACAGTTGTTGGTCTCTCATTTAAATGCAGTTTTCTTATAGAAATATTTAATTTACAATAATAAAAAGTACACCATTGTGTAGCCAATTTACCAGTGCACCAGTGAAAGTATGGGTAGCGATTTCCCTCACAAAAAAATATTTTTTTCGTTACCACCTTCCGAGGACTTCGGCTGAGACCAGCTCAAGATTACGATCTTCAGTCACGGGAAGAATTCAGTTCCTGAGCCCGAGATTTCAACAGCAGCATATCCGCCCAGCGTGTAGGAGGCCCCCACAGCAGCCACAGCATCGCAGGTTTCCAGCTTCAGGCAGATAACATCAAGAGCCGCAGTCCGAACGAACTACCGCAACGCTGCAGAAAACTCAGGTTAGATTTCAATCATAGTATCGGCGTTAGAAACGAGAAAGTTACAATTAAAACAAGAGTACGTCTTTCTGAAGAGAGATCCAGGCATATTAAAGCATTTATCGAAAGCAATTATCCAGTAATAGCATAAAATCCAGATTTGAGGTTAGGAAAAACAATTGCATGTTAGCGTCTTTTAACAATCAAGGATCGGTTTTGCCTGAAAACAAAAGATATATTAATGCCGTCGAAGGCGCAAGAATTCAAAAGTTACCTTATCGAATGTTCATAAAACTCCTTTTGTTAAATTAAATCACAAACTATGACCGCAACAAAATAAACCGAGTTGTGTAGAGCTTTGACAGCTTAGCAAAGTAGCGGGTGCGCGATCAAACTAAATTCACAGCCCATTGGCGTATCACATAAATTTTTAATATTAACGTACCGGGGAACTCAACTCTGAGGAGTGAGTTTTCTTGTCTATCGAGCTAGCCGTCTGTAATATTAAATTGCAGATGAATGAAGTACAATAAAGGGCATAATACTGTTTTATTTGCAAGTAATTAACGAATCCAGTCAAAACAGAATTATTTTTAGTCAGTCTAAAATTTGACCTAAATCAAAATAAGTTTGCAGGTAGTAGTCATTACAATTAAAATAATCATATCATTATATTTGTCACATCATACCATTGCAAATTTAAATGGTCGCCAGCAACGTAGGACAAAACTAAATTAACAATTAGGAGACTATCCATTTGGCTTCTCAACGCTAAGGCTAATTTTAATTTATCAAAATAGTGGTTATCAATGACGAATGAACACAAACTGTGTTATTATCCAACATATTGTCTACAGGATAGGTAAATTGTGTTAAATTTATTCTAAAAATCTCTATTGATGTGTGGGTAACTTGTCCGTAAGTGCAAGCGTTTTCATTTGTATAAGATCGACGATAAATTAAGCAAAATGACGGATAAGAGATTTAGAAGGTAAAGGAAGAATGAGGAAGAAAAGGACGAGGAACATCAAGCCGAAGAGGTTACCGAAACACAAGAGCAACCGACAGAAGAGCAGATGCAAGGGGATCAGGCCGAAGCCAGCCCCAAGCTTCAAAGCTAGAAACAGAATTGAGTGGAATTCTGGAAGCATTATTACGAAAGATCGAGGATACAACAGAGTGTTAAAGAAATGCGAGAAACGACCCGAATTGAAGCAGAAGTTTTAGCTGACAACGCAAGCTATTTCAAGAATGCTTATTTCTGTAGCATACGACACCCGCAATCTAATGTAGCAGAGGTACATAAAAGAAGCAATTAAATATCTGAAAATAATGACCCATGATCACCATAATAAATGGGTTCAATACCTGCCAAAGGTAGAAGACTATAAATAACGTGCCTAATATTACAACCGAGATAAGCCCAGTAACGTTATGCAAAGGCATTGTACCTGCGAGACCATGGAGGCCGGAAGAGGATGCAACAGGGATAAATGAACTGTTGGAGAAGATCACACAAAGGGTTAAGAAGACGCAAGACCGATACGAGGAAAAGCAAAACCGGAAGATTAAGAAGCGTATGAAGTTCACAATCGGGGACCGAGTCATTATTAAGAAGCTTAAAGTAGCCGATAGAAGGGAAAAGATCTGTGCGAAGTTCTTAAATGCATATGAAGGACCATATAGAGTACATAAAGTCCTGAGCAATGAAAACTATTACGGTATTAATTCATCATATCGACATAGGTCGTATTGATTGTTCAAAAACGGGTACAAACTACAGGGTCCGCCGGCTTTACTAAAAAAAAGAACACAGATCTTAATGTGTTGGAGCAGATTTTGTTGCTCCGGTTACTCGCACTTAACTCAGTCGGGAAGGCGTGGTTCGAAAGCTCAAAGAAAAACCGGCGGCACTTACCCTGATGGATTGCTTAACAGAAAAAGAAATGCCTGAGCGCCACTTGGTTCTGATTAGGGGTGGCTGACGTGTCTAGAACCAAGAACAATAGACGTAGCCTATGTAGAAGTCCTCCAGGTACGTTGTTGAACACCTCCGCCTGTTGTTTACCAAGCCTCCTCCGAGTAGCCGGGTGACCTTGTCGTTAAATCACTTACCTTCAAGGCCACCGTCACTAAAGAATAACAAAAGAACACTGAATGGCCCAGGGCTTGGGGCTTGCTTATCAAAAAGGTGTACTTTCAGCTTTACATTGCAAATTACACTCGGCCTTTGCCACACTGGATTAATTAATGACCCAGAAGGGGTTCAGAACTCAACAAATAATCAAATTGACTTTAATGGGTTTATTATTTAAAGAATTAAAGTTTACACAAATCTTTACATTGATAATAATCACCCGGAGGTGAATTCAAGCTTAGTAAAAAGAAAAGGCACACCCTACATGAATATAAAAGGGGTTCCCAAGCAGAGTTACCTTATTGTCTAAATAGGTTGCTACACACTGGACAAAATGAAATAGATAACAGGGGTGAAGCCCCTAGTTAACAACAAGCAAATCAAAACATAGGCTTAAGCTTTAAGTGAACGGGCGCAATATTTACGAACTCCCGGAAAACACATAACAAATATAGTCGCCCTTAATTAGGCACAAGAACACAATTGGTGTAATACATAGCTCCTACCTGGTAGCTGTAAGCACGTCGCTAGTTTCTGCTATAAACTCGTCCTCGGGGAAGCTTGGCAAGGCGTTGCGGAGGTACAGAACGGGCTGGAGCCGGGCCTGATAGTTGTTTAGCGCAAAGCGGCGCCTAAAATGATGTGGGGCCCCTCCTTGAGAAGAATCGGAGCGATAGAGTTGATTTTATTCCAGGCTTCAGAATGGCACGACGCAATCGGACTTTGCAAATAATGCAACCAGGGCACTACAATAATTAACACGCGGTGGGCCTCCCGTCGACTTCGATAAACTCAGCGTCGGTAATTCAAAAATGCAGTACGCAAAAGGTTTTTCCCCTCAAATGTACGGGAAACCGTTAATCACAAGCTTAAAGATGTCGTTTCAAAATGGATCTGCAAATGGTGCAACGATCTTCCCCTGGGAAGTACATCAACTTAAGGAGACGAATCGGCTATATGCCAACACTGAAATATCAATAACTCAATCGCCCACCGCGCGCGGTCGTTCAAAAACACCCAACAAGGGTAAAATAATCGTCCAAAGGTCTAAGCTGAACTGCCTTAAAAAACCCAATCGCGCGGTGACTACCGAATTTGTTCACCCCGCGCTGCCGTGAAGTTATCCTTCTCTTGCAGCCGTTAAGAAAAATCTTCCCTTTCAAGATAGCATTAATGCTCAAAGAATTGCGAACCGAAGCAGCTTACTGCGTATTGAAGAAAAGCGAGAGGGGTCTGGAACATTCCAAAGGATTTCTTGCAATCGTAATGACTTCCACGGTGTTGAATTACGAGGCCAGTTTTTACGAACTTCGGGCGTTGAAGTCAATAACAGGAAGTGTCCAAGGGCAGCATATGGGCTATTGCCAAAACAAATGTAATCCCAGAGCCTAATTTCTTTGTGCGTGAAACAAGGAAGGGTTGTTCAAAATTGATTAGATGCATACGGATTTGAAGAATTTGCAATTACAACGACGCCGAGCAGTCGCGAAACATGACGCAATTAGTATACGAAACGGGAACGTTTATTAAGAAAAGAATTACAATATCTATATTTGTTTTCAGGTTCTGAGTTTAACTGTACTATAAACACCTAGGGTAACCCCAAGATTATAAAACGAACAAAGCGACTCGGACGTGACATGAATTGTTTACAAGGAATTTTCACGCATCACGGAGCCCGAGCATAAGCCCAGGTAAATTCGAATTACGACGCCGCGTTAACAGGGCCGGTCTCGCGCCAGAGGCGGCTTTACAAAAAGTAAATCGGCCAGCGCTATTTAATAGAATTATTCAATAAAGAAATACCTTTACAAAACACGTACGAGTTGATCAATGAAATGGATAACAAAATCAGGGGACGCTTTCATATTTCGGCAATTTACCCATATTTAGAGAGTGTAATTTAGAAGAGGTTAGTTTTAAAACAAATGTTGGGCCACACTTGATAGATTAGGTTAGTGTAGGAAAGTAGGGTAGGTAGAATAGGAACTAGGTTAAATGTATTATTAAATCAAAGTTGGATAGAAGGATAGGGAATAGCAGATTGGACTGATTAAAAGTAACATTTAAGTCATACAATGAAAATTTTGTGATAATTAAAATAACACCGCATGCCAAGCAAAGTATGATGAGAAATAATACTAATGCGTGGTAATTTTAATTCTAAAAATTAGGGGGAATCTGAGATGATATTGAGCCCGCTACTCAACTCTGCTTGCAGCACAAATAATTAAAAAGCAAGTCAGAACGCACAGAGTTGGGGTAGTTGATGCAACTGCAAGATTTAGCGTATAAATTTCAATCCGTAATTACATTTGCAAAGAAATGCCGGTAGTAATGAAATGATTTGAGTAGAGAAGGCAAAGGGCAGAGCTCGTTTTTCATAGATTGGAGTCTATAATTTTAATGTAGCTAAAAAAAATAGGAAGTTTGTGCAAAATTAAAGCTGAACCAAATAAATAGAACTGTCACAGAAAGGTTTATAATATGTGCGTGTTAAACGAAACGTAGATGTCAGAATAATTAAATAGGAAATGTTTATGAGCAATCTTAAATAAAGGTAAAGAAAGCAGAATTATAATATAATACGTTGCAAATAGCATAAACCAGGCAGAATATGGCAATTGTAATATTAGACAGCAATATTTGAAAATATGTGAAAAGTAGACAGTTGATGAAAATACGAGGAAAAGGACACAGCAGGATGTAAAACAAAATTGGTGAAGGAAGTGAACTATTTAAAAACAAGTCAGTGTAATTACGCGAGTGAGAAAGACAATCTAAATAATACAAAGTGTTAGTGGCGTAATGAGACAGTAAAAACCAAATTGAAAATACAATATTTTAGAAATAGAAATTTTGTAAATCATTTTAGTTATAAGTAATATTAGTTAAGAAAGTTATTGTATTCAACTTGGTCTACATCCGTTTTTATAATCTAGATAGGCATTTGTTAATAACGACCATTAGACAGTAACAATGGAATAAAAATGAATTCTTGACACACAGTTTTTGGTCTCTCTTTTAAATGCAGTTTTCTTGTATAAATATTTAATTTACAATAATAAAAAGTACACCATTGTGTAGCCAATTTACCAGTGCACCAGTGAAAGTGTGAGTAGCGATTTCCCTCACAAAAAAATAATTTTCTTCGTTACCACCTTCCGAGAACTTCGGCCAAGACCAGCTCAAGATTACGATCTTCAGTCACGGGCAGAATTCAGTTCCTGAGCATGAAATTTCAACAGCAGCATATCCGCCCAGAGTGTAGGAGGCCCCCACAGCAGCCACAGCATCGCAGGTTTCCAGCTTCATGCAGATACCATCAGGAACTGCCGTCCGAACGAGCTACCGCAACGCTGCAGAAAACTCAGGTTAGATTTCAATCATAGTATCGGCGTTAGAAACGGGAAAGTTACAATTAGAACAAGAGTACGTCTTACTGAAGAGAGATCCAGGCATATTAGGGCATCTATCGAAAGCAATTATCCAGTAATAGCATAAAATCCAGATTTGTAGTTAGGAAAAACAATTGCATGTTAGCGTCTTTTAAGAATTAAGGATCGGTTTTGCCTGAAAACAAAAGATAAATTAATGCCGTTGAAGGAACGAGAATTCAAAAGTTATCTTATCGAATGCTCATAAAACTCCTTTTGTTAAATTAAATCACAAACGCGGACCGCAACAAAATAAACCGATTTGTGTAGAACTTTGACAGCTTAGCAAAATAGCGAGTGCTTGATCGAACTAAATTCACATCCCATTGGCGTATCACATACATTTTAATATTAACGTACCGGGGAACCCAACTCTGAGGAATGAGTTTTCTTGCCTATCGAGCTAGCCGTCTGTAATATTAAATTGCAGATGAATGAAGTACAATAAAGGGCATAATAGTGTTTTATTTGCAAGTAATTAACAAACCCAGTCAAAACAGAATTATTTTTAGTCAGTCTAAAATTTGACCTAAATAAAAATAAGTTTGCAGGTAGTAGTCATTACAATTAAAATAATCATATCATTATATTTATCACAGCATACCATTGCAATACATAGAAAAATGGCAAGCCCAACATAGCAGATATTTGGGGCCCAACGTGGGGCTTATTGTAATTGTGATTGTTAGTTAGTTTTCAAACCACCATAATAGAAATATGGCATCCCAACCATGAGGCTTGTAAAAGTTGTAAAAGTAACTGTTAAACCAAGTTTGTAGTCAGTTTGTTCATTATTAATTGTGAATTAAGAGAGAGGATTAAAAAAGTAAACAGAATTTAAAACGTATCATATTTGATGTCTTTTGAAGTTAATTCAAATAAAACAGAATGAAACAATCAATAATAAAGTTAATAAAGTTTCTGATAAAGATTAATTGTTGAACAAATACAAGGATTTGCAAGTTAATAAAAGGGGTTTTAATAAAAGTAAATACAGATTGATAATTGAGAATAAAATATGGCAAATAAACGAGGAAAAGCAAGAAGACTGAAGAGGAACAAGAAGAGATGGAAGCAGTACCGAGTAGTGCAGAGGTAGAAGTGGAGGAAATACAGCAAGAGGTAGGTGTACAAGGAGATCGGGTAAGAGTACAAGTAGAAGAACAGAAAACAAGTAGAGACAAGCAGTTAAAGCGGTTCGTGGAAAAGATGTGGCAGTCGATGCAAGAAAGTGAGAAGAAAGCAGAGGAAAGTAAAAGAAATTTACAACAGTTAATTGAAAAAACTGCTGAGAAGATAACGCAAGAAAGTAAGAAGGATGCTGAGGAAAGGGAATGCAGATTACAAGCAGCAATTCAGAATACTGCAGTAAAGTTACAAGAACGAAAAGCACATGCAGAAAAGATGGAAGAGTCAATGAAGGAGTTAAAAGAGGAATTTTATAAAGTGCAACTAGAAGATAAACAGGAACTACAATTACAAATAAATAAGATTAATATGATATTGAATAAATATAAGGATGAAATTAAGAATGATGTGAGAGTAGAAAGGCAGGAAGAAATTAAACAAATTGTGGGAATTTTGAACCAAAAGGTAGGAGAAAAGTTAAATAAAAATAAGGAAGAAGTTGATGGAAAATTAGAGGGGATGAAATTAACAATAGAAGAATGTATAAGAACACAGAAATAGTGTATCGATGGAAGAGTTGATTTAATAGAGGGAAAGACAGAAAAAATTAAAATATAAATGCAGGAAGCAATGGTAAGGAGTGAAAGTAATATCATTTTAATAAAAGATGGAAGTTTAAGGAAATTGGTTAACATAAAAGGACAATTAATTGAAGTTAGGAATGAAGTACGTAAAATGTATTCAGCATTGCATGAGGTACAAAGAGTGACACAACATGTGGAGCAACATCGAGGAATGATAATTTGTTCATGTGCAATTAAAACAGCATGTATTTACAGATCAACAGTTAAGGGAGTTGTGTGAACAAAACAATAATTGCAGGATGATTTCAAATCAAAACGAGCAGAACTAATGAGCCTTCGTGATGAAATAACTAAATTAAAACAAGCAGCGAAAGAAACCAAGCATGTTAAAAAGACTACAAATAACATGGAGGGATATTTAAAATGACAATAATAGACCCGGATTTGTAAATATGTAATATAGTAATTTTAAAATTTTAATTAAGAACATCACGTGTTTTAACAATAACTATGAAAATAATGGAAGAGTTTATTTGAAGAAGAGGAGGGAACTAATTAAATAGTAAATTTACCATTTTTAAAAGATAATTAAAACTACAAATATCTAACATTAATAGATAGATGAGGCCATTGCTTTACCAACAAGAAGACATTGTTTCAGAACTATAATATAAAATATAGCTTCATTAATTAAGAAGGAGATAATTTTACAGAATTTAGATCTATTATACAAGAACATAGCTAAAGTAAATAAAATAGAATTTTAAAGTTTCAATTAAATAAATCAATTTATAAGATATCATTTGAGCTGTCACTACAATATTTTGATCTGCACAAGCTATTACAGCGGCATAATAATATTTTCTGTAGTAAATATTTACTGCAAAACGTGATTTTCAGGCGTTTTAACGTACCTGTATATTGAACTTGATTTTTTTAGATACAGAAAAGTTAAATGATTTCTATACATACTACTATATCGGCTATTACACCTGCAGTCAGTTCTGAGCCAGTTATTGAGCACCTGCTATTGATTTCACGCTTCCTCTGGCTAAAATTAGTATATTTTGATCGACACTAGTTATTATAGTAGTCCAATAATATTTTCTGTAGTTAATATTTATTCCAAAACGTGCTTTTTTGGATGCAGAACAATTGGATATAGTGGTGATATATAGTTAAATGATTTCCATATACACTACTATATCGGCTATTACACCTGTAGTCGGTTCTGAGCCAGTTATTGAGCACCAGTTATTTATTTCAAGCTTACTCTGGCTAAAATTAACATGTTTTGATCGGCACTAGCTATTATAGTAGTACAATAATATTTGCCGAAGTTAATATTTCCTACAAAACGTGCTTTTCAGACGTTTTAATATATAGTATTCCAACCAGAAATTGGAAAGCTATTTAAAATCAGGCCAGCATTGAAAACAGTAAGTCACTTCGTAATTTAATTCATAAAATTACTGTTTGATTGTCATTCAGTGACACTTCGATAATAACCTTCAAATTTGACAGATGCATTGGGAAGTTTGGAAGATATATACGTTTTTTTTAAATTTTCAATGCTACTATACGGTTTTAAAAACTCAACTAGTACATACTTAAATCATGCACAATGTTACAATGCCTTAACAAAACAGTTACATGTACAATTTGCAGATGAACTGTCATTACTTAAAAGCTGAATTGACATTAGAATATTATTTACTGATTGTATGAAACCAACTTAGACATGACTTACAGTTTTCATGGTGTACTGGATTTTAAATAGCTTTCCAATTTCTGGTTGGAATACTATACCTGAATACTAAACTATTGAACTTGAATTTTTTGGATGCAGATAAATGTGATATAGTAGTGAAATATAGTTACATGATTTCCATATTTGCTACTATATCAGCTATTACACCTGCAATCAGTTCTGAGCCAGTAATTGAGCATCTGTTATTGATTTCACGCTTGCTCTGCCTAAAATAAATATACTTTGATCGGCACTATCTATTACAGTAAAATAATATTTTCTGTAGTTAATATTTACTACAAAACGTGATTTTCAGACCTTTTAGCGTACCTGAATACTAAACTATTTAACTTGAATTTTTTGGATGCCGAAAAATGTGATATAGTTGTGAAATATGGTTAAATGATTTCCATATATACTACTATATCGGCTATTACACCTGCAGTCAGTTCTGAGCCAGTTATTGAGCACCTGTTATTGATTTCACGCTTTCTCTGGCTAAAATTAATATATTTTGATCTTCACTAGCTATTACAGCAGCATAATAATATTTTCTGTAGTTAATATATACTGCAACACCTCATTTTCAGACGTTTTAACGTACCTAAATATTGAACTTGATTTTTTTGGATACAGAAAAGTTTGATATAGCAGTGAAATATAGTTAAATGATTTCCATACATACTACTATATCGGCGATTACACCTGCAGTCAGTTCTGAGCCAGTTATTGAGCACCTGTTATTGATTTCACGCTTTCTCTGGCTAAAATTAGTATATTTTGATCGTCACTAGCTATTATAGTAGTCCAATAATATTTTCTGTAGTTAATATTTACTGCAAAACGTGCTGCTTTTCAGACGTTTTAACGTACCTGAATAATATATTGAACTTGAATTTGTTGGATGCAGATAAATTTGATATAGTGGTGATATATAGCTAATGATTTCCATATATACTATATCGGCTATTACACCTGCAGTCGGTTCTGAACAAGTGATTGAGCACCAGTTATTGATTTCGTGCTTACTCTGGCTAAAATTAACATATTTTGATCGACACTAACTATTATAGTAGTACAATAATATTTTTTGTAGTTAATATTTCCTGCAAAACGTGCTTTTCAGATGTGTTAATGTACCTGAATACTAAACTATTGAACTTGAATTTTTTGGATGCAGGTAAATCTGATATAGTAGTGAAATATAGTTACATGATTTCCATATATGCTACTATATCGGCTAGTACACCTGCAGTCAGTTCTGAGCCAGTTATTGAGCACCTGTTATTGATTTAATACTTACTTTGGCTAAAATTAACATATTTTGATCGACACTAACTATTATAGTAATACAATAATATTTTCTGTAGTTAATATTTCCTGCAAAACGTGCTTTTCAGACGTTCTAATGTACCTGAATACTAAACTATTATACTTGAATTTTTTGGATGCAGATAAATCTGATATAGTAGTGAAATATAGTTACATGATTTCCATATATGCTACTATATCGGCTATTACACCTGCAGTCAGTTCTGAGCCAGTTATTGAGCACCTGTTATTGATTTCACGCTTACTCTGGCTAAAATTAATATTTTTTTTTTAAATTTTATTCCGCATTCCGCCAACAGCCGTTAGGCCAATTATAGGCGTCACTGTACATTTTATGAGGACTTCCAACCCCACTATCGACTGTCATAATGTTATTATGACAACCGGGACCAACATTTTTCCGTGGCAGCCGTACCACGAGGTACCGGGAGAAGCAGCCGTGGAACTCCCATCCAAGTTCTGACCAGAGAAAGCGTTACTTAAGGCTTCTTAGGACAGACGCGGCGAACTGTGAGAATCAGAGCACAAAATTGATAAACTATTGCTCACGATTACAAGAATAGGAATTAATTTAGAAAATTTCTCTTTGCTTTAGTATGTTGGTAATTGCAATATAATTGGAACTTCCAGATGATTTTTTTCTTATAGTTATTAGATAACCGTATATTTAGATTAATTGCTTTTTAATGTTTTGTTGATATAACAAAATTACGCCAACAAATTGAAAATTTTGTCTCCAAGTAAAAATGTTAATGCAATTTAGAATAACTTGTCGAGAGGGATTTTTATTAAATAATTATTTGCAATTAGAATCGTGAGAAAACTATACAAAATCGTCGATTCAGTATCACATGGAGGAGGTTTCGAGGATATATTCGAAATTCAGGCAACCCAAATGACATTCACTAACTTGACTGCCTGAGGATTATAAGTGATTGACAGGTCATTAACTTTACCTGATATACAACTGACCGGGATTAGTTTATGCAAAAATCAGTTGAGTAACAGTTCGATATAATTACAATGACAAAATTAATTATCTTCTATAATAGTGTATCGAAAACTTTTATTTTATTTTTAAACAACATTGTAATACATTTGTTGACCAGAAACTTATTATTTTATTAGTAGAAGTCGGCTACCTGTATAGAAATTAGAAATTTACGAAAATTGTCAGCTAAGACAGAATTAATCTTTTTTTGTTTTTGTGAATGGCTTATGTTTTCAAAATTGCAACAAAGGGTGTTGAATTAGTGAAATTACCAATAAAAAGCAATAAATTAGTTATTTTTAAATAATTACTCAGCTTCCATTTCTAAATTCATTAAAACAATAATTAAATTATAGATTTACATGTAGTTTGTTCTAACTGTTTAGAGCTTATCCTAGAAGAGTTGCACCTACAAGATATTCAATGATGATCAAAATTCAATTAACGAAAACAAGTGCAAGGATATAATAGTCTTCTCAACAGTGGTTCATATATTATTTTTTACACTACTATACGAGGTACATTGGTAAAGTTCGCGGAATCGAGTACTCCTTGCATTGCCAGCTTCCTGCAATTGTCATATTCGCAAAATTTGACGTTATTAATCTATAATTCAGTTGACAGTTTGATTTCAAACCGAGCAGTTTCGTTTCAACAGAATTTGACAGAATACTAATTGTGTGAAAAATGGAAATTTCGAATCGTGATCTTCGAGTGATGATCTTTTATGAATGTCGATACGGTTTAACACCGCAGTAATGTGTAGAAAAACTTAGTTCGTTATTTGGGTATGAAACACCATCCAAAACTACGGTTTACAAATGGTTCGCAGAATTCAAGCGTGGAAGACCAACGTTTGATGACTATCTTCGCGAAGAACGTCCATCCACCTCTGTTGTCGCGAAAAATATCGATGCTGTGCGTGAAATGATTTTATCAGATCGGCATGTGACATATAGTGAGATAGATCCATTCTTAGGCATTGCGGCGAAACAAATACATACGATTTTACGCGATCATTTGCATGTCCGGAAGCTTTGTAGTCGTTGGATCCCTCACAATTTGAAAGAAGAACAAAAACAGGCACGCGTCAAGTGGTGCAAGGAAATGCTAAAAAAATTAGAAGGTGTTGTTCAAAGTCTGTATATAACACCCGAGCTAAAGCACACGGCCACAGCAGCAGCTGTCACACCATAACCCACGGCGACAGATGCTCTGCTCTGCTGCAGGATTTATTTAAATTAAAACTTTTTCGTATTCTTTTCGAAAATAAAAACCGACCTACGATCTAAGTCTAAAAATTAGCAAAATTTTAAGCAATCATACAATTTAATCGGTCCAGTATCTTCGGAGGAGATAGCGAACAAACATAGAAAGCAAGAAAGAGAGCAACAATTTTGTGTGTTTAGGCAGATAAAGTATGCAAAAGTTGCTATTTTATCTGCTTGGGCAGATAAAGTGACACTTTTACCTTGTCAATAGACACATAAGTTGTCACTTTTGTGACGTTTGCGGATAAACGAATTTATTGGTTTTATAATTATTAATATCAAAACAATACCAGAAAACCGCTTACACAAGCCCATTTCGCCATATTCTCCTTACGTTGTCAGACCAAAATCGACGTTCCCAGACCCGGCTATGGGTCTGGTAACGTTTTTCAATGCTGTGTGCATGTATACCCCCTAGAGGGTGTGGGGAGTCATTTTCAGGGGTTTTCAGGGGGGTCTGAAAAAGCGGTATAATATCACAACATATACAGATTTAGTTCACGGATCGTCCGTGTAGAGGGCATATTAATTCGTATGTATTTTTATACAAAACGCTACCAGAGCTGTCATCTCTTACCGACCTTCGCAGACCATAAATGCGGCAACGCTGTAAATAAGTATCGGACGTGTTTATTGAGTGATAACCGAATTTTTAACTTCGTCAGCGTTAAGCCGACACGGGTGAGCAATCTTGGGAGTCAAGACCTTGATTGTTTGGGTATAAACCGGATGTTAATTCGACAGAATTCTTTGGTGTTCAAAGCCAGAGTTGTAGTAAGATATGCTTGGTTTTGTACATGTTTCAATTTACCCAAGATTCGGTTGTCAGTTACATTTCTGTTCATAATAACACCTATTAACGACGATATAGATCGTTTGCCGAGTACTCAAGGTACTTTAAGCGAATATTAAGGAATCCACCTCTCCAGGTTATCGATTGCTTGAGTATTTTCCGGCACCGTTGGGTGCGAACGCGAAGTTAATCCATATAGAGAAGATTACGATTATCTCACCAATGTACGTTAAACCTTCAGAGAAGCTTGCTCATATGGATGCAAAGTAAGCCAAGTGATGCTTGTAAATTCTCCAAACGGCAGATTAATTGAAATTCAGATCCTAGTCAGTTGCAAATGTTCAAAAATACCACATCGAAAAAGGTGTACTCAATTTGGGTAATGTATGAATAAATCTTTATTTGTGAAGGAGTATGCAACTTGCACAGACATTAAATCAAATGAATGAACTGTAGCATTAATAAAAAGAATATTCTATGTTGTTTATAACATAAAATGTTGTTCCATTTGTAATTAATTGAAATATAATACTACGTATTTAGAATTATACATTGTTCTTTATGGTTAGTGTGCTATTAGATAATTAGAGAAACCTACAAAAATTTGGAGCTGGACATTTGCAACTATAGATTTTCAGGGGTGCTCTATTGACCTAAAACTGGCAACTTCCAATAACGTTTGATTACGCCGGAAGCAGACTTTAACTTCTTTATTTTAAATTATATGCCATATTTTTTATGCTATATTTCTTGAGAGAGTACGGCAATTCTTATTGTTGTTCATAACTAATTTTTAGAATTAACGTCCGCAACAATTTGTAAACTCCGAATTTACTAAAATACAAAATTAAATGCATGACAAAGTTGTTTAGTTTCTTCTGGCAGCGTTAAAGGTAACGCTTTATTTTGATAGCTTCAATGATTACAAACTATTTTATTTCCATTTGTATTTGGGAGTTTCCTCAAATTTTTCACGTTATATGAAAAAGCATAACGCAGATAATATAAGTACAAAATAAAATATAAAAAAAGCAACAAACATGTATATTTACAGAAACTAATAAAGAAAAATACATTAACGAGAAACGAGATCTCCAACCTCAAAAAAAATTGTATGAAATCCTTCTCTCTATTGCGTGCGATACCAAGAAAATGAAGTGCCAGGAGAAAGTAACTTCTCCTGTAATCTCGAACAAATAAACTGCATCTTTTGGGAGTCTTAAATCTCTTGTTAAGTTCTGACTGGAGAAATAACTGTGAATCGTCAATCGATCCTTCAATAACAGGTTCTTTGTTGTCTTCGTCTTCAACATCAGACCTTGAATGTCCCATATAGGTTGTGTCCATATATGAAGGAGATGGCTAAGCAGTGTCTGAATCGCAGAGCACAGGATGTGTTGCTAATTGGACATTTGGATAGAGGATTTGATTTTAGCTTTGGAACTGTAACATTGCAGCTGCAAAAGTAACAGTCTTTTATGTGGTTTCGGGGTTCTCTCCCTTCTAGGGGCTTTGCTATATTAAAGTAGTTCTTCTTGCCTTTTGACCAGAGTTCTAAAACGCATGTGGAAGTCTGGTACTTAGTAAATGTCTATCTAATTACATTTAATTAATCCATCAGAATATGGTCAATATGCGTTTGGGGTCTAGCAACGAATTTAAGAAGGCCAAAATTGTCGTCAAGCTTACTTTCTATAGAATATTCAGAGAAAAAATAAAAATCGATATAATGGAAAAACCTGACGTGATGGAATTCTTTCGCAATTTTTCTCGTAATCAATACCCAAAAATCTACTGAAATCACTAATAAAATCTTAGGGAGAGAATTCGTTGCAGGTCTGTGCTTTAAAGCACCAATTTAAACACGGATAAATTGTTCCGCATCCTATAATTAACTTACGCGTTTGTTACCTTAAAAAATACCGTATGCATTTTGTGTTACTTTGCACACAAATATTTACCATTTGTGTTCAGTACACGCCCAAAACTTATGTTTAAAATTACCTTGAAGAAAATAATTATCTTCGTATTTTTTTCCCGGGGATGACACCATAATTTTTTTAACAGCAACCCTATTTTTTGTAACTGTAATGAATTAACGTGTTACCAAACAATTTTATGTTTATAGTATCACCACAGTGGTTGTACATCCTTCGTTTATAAGAATAACCCAATTTAAGATAAACGGAATAATGCAAGTTAAGGATGAGATACATTGACGTAGGTTAAAATAAGGGCGACAATAAAATAAAAACGATGTAAATAATTAGAGTTACAATTTCGTAAAAAATCATGAAAATTATCGTTTAATATCTTAACAAACGTGCCACCATCCGCAAGAATGAAAATTTAGTTTATACATTAAAAGCAGTAATACTAATTACTTTTATTCAAAAAATACTATCGCTCATAACTTTCAGCAGTTCGCTGTTTGTAAATTAGTCATACATAATATTAATAGGTGTGCTAAACGGTCTTACCAATCCCGAAATACTGGCAACATTGGCGGCATTATTAACGTCGGTAGAATGTCTCGACTAATACACACAGGGCTTGGGTAGGCTGTTACATATATTGGATTCAACAGCGTTAATTCAACGTGGAACTTTTTTATATACCAAATATCTTTACCCCTCTTGGAATGCCCTAAGAGTGCTTTTTAAAAAGTGTTTATTTTTATATAATATACTCCCCTCGGATAATTACAACTGGTGGGTCTGAGGTTGCCTCATGAATGTAGTGGGTCTGAAAACGTCGGTTGGATAAATATATATATATA
>CALNHX010004110.1:0-113985 GCA_940337035.1 Agriotes lineatus | reverse complement strand
AGCGAGTTTAAATGAACGATTGTTCGCTCTAATGATAGCTGCTGTATTAAGAATACGATCTAGTAACGCTTCCCTCGTTTCCACTTTAGTTGCCTACTTTGACCTAATTATACACAAGTTCTGGTTGCTCTCAGAATTACGTGCATAAGGTCACTACATCAACGTAACGTCGTAATAGGCAAAAAATTGTGATATTTGACATTTTAAGAAAAAGTCAATTATCCCTGAAACAAATGAAAATCGGACTTAAACATATGAGCTTATTTTGCTTAGTTTGGCTTGCTCGACATGTCCTCAAAATATTGCCACTTCCTCCCGAATCACCCTGTATAGTTAAATGATTTCCATATATACCACTCTATGAGCTATTACACCTGCAGTCAATTCTAAGCCAGTTATTGAGCACATGTTATGATTTCACGCTTAATCTTCCTAAAATTAATATATTTTGATCGGAACTTGCTATTATAGAAGTACAATAATATTTTCTATAGTTGATATTTACTGAAAAACGTGCTTTTTAGACCGTTTAACGTAGCTGAATACTAAACTATTGAACTTGAATTTTTTGGATGCAGAAAAATGTGTTATAGTTGTGAAATATAGTTAAATGATTTCCATATATTTTTATTTCTTTATTTATTTTATTTTGTACTTAGCCAACAGCCGTTAGGCCAATTATAGGCGTCACTGTACATTTTATGGGGACATCCAACCCCACTAACGAATGTCATGATGTTATTATTACAACCGGGGACCAATTATTACCGTGACAGCCGTATGACGAGGGCCAAGCGAAGCAACCGTAAAACTCCCATCCAAGTTCTGCCCAGAGAGAGCGTTGCTTAACTCTGCTGATCGTACGTGGACGCTTGTTCAAGCTACACCTCCCGGGACCTACTACTATATGGGCTATTACATCTGCAGTCAATCCAAAGCCATTTCTTGATCACCTGTAATTGATTTCGAGCTTCCTCCGACTAAAATTAATATATTTTGATCGGAACTATCCATTACAGTAGTACAATAATATTTTCTGTAGTTCATATTTACTGCAAAAGGTACTTTTAGACGCTTTAACGTACCTGAATACTAAATTATTGAACTTGAATTTTTTGGATGAAGATAAATGTCATATAGTAGTGATATATAGTTAAATGATTTCCATATATACTACTATACCAGCTATTACACCTTCAGTCTGAGCCAGTTATTGAGGACCTGTTATTGATTTCGCCTTACTCTGGGTAAAATTAATATATTTTGCTCGGCACTATCAATTACAGTAGTACAATAATATTTTCTCTAGTTCACATTTACTGCAAACGTGCTTTTCGGACGTTTTATCGTACCTGAATACTAAAATATTGAATTTGAATTGTTTGGATGCAGAAAAATTTGATTAAGTAGTGATATATAGTTAAATGATTTCCATATATACCACTCTATGAGCTATTACACCTGCAGTCAATTCTAAGTCAGTTATTGAGGACCTGTATTGATTTCACGCTTACTCTGGCTAAAATTAATATATTTCGATCGTAACTAGCTATTCTAGAAGTACAATAATACTTTCTATAGTTAATATTTACTGAAAAACGTGATTTTCAGATGTCTTATTGTACCTGATACTAAACTATTGAACTTGAATTTTTTGGATGCAGATAAATGTGATATAGTAGTAAATATAGTTAAATGATTTCGATATATACTACTATATCGGCTGTTACACCTGAAGTCAGTTCTGAACCAGTTCTTGATCACCTGTAATTGATTTCAAACTTCCTCTGGCTAAAATTAATATATTTTGATCGGCACTATCTATTACTGTAGTACAATAATATTTTCTGTAGTTCATATGTACCTGCAAAACGTGCTTTTCAGACCTTTTAACGTACCTGAATACTAAACTATTAAATTTGAATTTTTTGGATGCAGAAAAATTTGATTAAGTAGGGCTATATGGATAAATGATTTGCATATATACTACTATATCGGCTATTACATTCACAATTAGTTCGGGGGCAGTTATTGACACCGGCTATTGATTTCACGCTTACTCTGGCTAGAATTAATATATTTTTAACGGCACTAGCTATTATATAATATTTTCTGTAGTTAATATTTACTGCAAAAGGTACTTTTCAGACGCTTTAACGTACCTGAATACTAAACTATTGAACTAAAATTTTTTGAATGCAGAAAAAATTGATATAGTAGTAATATATAGTTTCATGATTTCTATATATACCACTCTATGAGTTATTACACCTGCAGTCAATTCTAAGCCAGTTATTGAGCACCTGTTATAGATTTAGCTATTATAGAAATACAATAATATTTTCTATAGTGAATATTTACTGCAAAACGTGATTTTCAGACGTTTTATTGTACCTGAATACTAAACTATTGAACTTGAATTTTTTGGATGCAGATAAAAGTGATATAGTAGGGAAATATAGTTAAATGATTTCCATATATACTACTATATCGGCTGTTACACCTGAAGTCAGTTCTGAACCAGTTCTTGATCACCTGTAATTGATTTCGAACTTCCTCTGGCTAGAATTGATATATTTTGATCGGCACTATCTATTACTGTAGTACAATAATATTTTCTGTAGTTCACATTTACTGCAAAACGTGCTTTTCGGACGTTTTATCGTACCTGAATACTAAAATATTGAATTTGAATTTTTTGGATGCAGAAAAATTTGATTAAGTAGTGATATATAGTTAAATGATTTCCATATATACCACTCTATGAGCTATTACACCTGCAGTCAATTCTAAGCCAGTTATTGAGGACCTGTTATTGATTTCACGCTTACTCTGGCTAAAATTAATATATTTCGATCATAACTAGCTATTATAGAAGTACAATAATATTTTCTATAGTTAATATTTACTGCAAAACGTGATTTTCAGATGTCTTATTGTACCTGAATACTAAACTATTGAACTTGAATTTTTTGGATGCAGATAAATGTGATATAGTAGTAAATATAGTTAAATGATTTCCATATATACTACTATATCGGCTGTTGCACCTGAAGTCAGTTCTGAGCCAGTTCTTGATCACCTGTAATTGATTTCGAACTTCCTCTGGCTAAAATTAATATATTTTGATCGGCACTATCTATTACTGTAGTACAATAATATTTTCTGTAGTTCATATGTACCTGCAAAACTTGATTTTCAGACCTTTTAACGTACCTGAATACTAAACTATTAAATTTGAATTTTTTGGATGCAGAAAAATGTGATTAAGTAGGGCTATATGGTTAAATGATTTGCATATATACTACTATATCGGCTATTACATCCACAATCAGTTCTGGGGCAGTTATTGACACCGGCTATTGATTTCACGCTTACTCTGACTAGAATTAATATATTTTTAAGGGCACTAGCTATGATATAATATTTTCTGTAGTTAATATTTACTGCAAAAGGTACTTTTCAGACGCTTTAACGTACCTGAATACTAAACTATTGAACTAAAATTTTTTGAATGCAGAAAAAATTGATATATAGTTTCATGGTTTCTATATATACCACTCTATGAGTTATTACACCTGCAGTCAATTCTAAGCCAGTTATTGAGCACCTGTTATAGATTTTACTCTTACCCTGGCTAAAATTAATATATTTTGATCGGAACTAGCTATTATAGAAATACAATAATGTTTTCTATAGTGAATATTTACTGCAAAACGTGATTTTCAGACGTTTTATTGTACCTGAATACTAAACTATTGAACTTGAATTTTTTGGATGCAGATAAAGGTGATATAGTAGTGGAATATAGTTAAAAATGATTTCCATATATACTACTATATCGGCTGTTACACCTGAAATCAGTTCTGAACCAGTTCTTGATCACCTGTAATTGATTTCGAACTTTCTCTGGCTAGAATTGATATATTTTGATCGGCACTATCTATTACTGTAGTACAATAATATTTTCTGTAGTTCATATGTACTGCAAAACGTGCTTTTCAGACCTTTTAACGTACCTGAATACTAAACTATTAAATTTGAATTTTTTGGATGCAGAAAAATTTGATTAAGTAGTGCTATATAGTTAAATGATTTCCATATATACTGCTATATCGGCTATTACATCCACAGTTAGTACTGAGCTTGATTTCATTTTCATTTGCTCACATGTTAAATACTTACCATTTTTTATGCTTTATTTTGAGATAAATGCTATTTTATATGCCATATTTTGAAAAAATAAATGCCATTTTGCTATGCTATATTTTGAAAAAATACGGGAATGTTTTGATGGACTCTAGTTATGATACAAATAGGGTAGTTGTTTTGTATTTTACTTTTTCGTATTGCTCGCTATTTAAAATGGTTTGATATTAATTACTAACACAAACGTTATCACTTCTTAAGCTCACTCTGCAAATATCCAAACACCATTGCTCCCACTCTCAAGAGATCCCGATGCTCACCTTGTGTGATACCTGCAAACTGTTCCTGTCAACCAATTCCAAGAATCCGCTGAATCCGGCCTCAATCCCCTCATCAAACGTCAACTTCAACTCCAATAAACTCCTGGTAAGTTTCAGCTTTATAAATGAATCTGATCTTATCTTGTTTATTCCTTCGATAGTCCTCTGCACTCAGCCATCCCCTCAGAAGCAGTCCAATTCTGTTACCACTCCTACCTACTTACTTCCATACAACCACCAATGTCAATAATAAATATTTAATTATGTGTCACGTTCACCAATAAATCCAATCTTCTCCAATTCAGTAGTTCTCTGGTTCCTTCTATGTAATACACTGTGTTCGATAATCTCTTCACAGATTGTCCAGTCCCAATAACATTAATATTTTACTTTCATTTTGTTGTACCTCGTAGATTTGTTAACAGCATTACTATTTGTATATAACCAAACAACTATACAAATAATGCATAAATTTCTAGTTTTATTTGCTCAAAATTATAACATTGCAAGATTAATTGTACATTTTTCGATGAGTTTATTTATGTAACTAACTTAAACAAAAATTAATTCCTATTAGATACTATTCTTATGACACTCTTTTCAATTTTAAATATAATATTATTACAGGATATTCATTCTGATTATTATAACAAATACATTTGTCAATTGTAACCTTGGCTTGTTCTTTATTAACATTCACTGCAACCATCAAATGTGTATATTCAATTAATATCTTAATATCAAATTACCTCTCTCATTGTCTCAATTGATTCCATTATTAATATTTAAAAATTAACACCCATCAAGATTTAATTATAGTAATCTTCCAAATCTATTAGTTTTAAATATTTCCTTGTTATGAGTGATCATACCACTTAGTGTATCATAATAATAGTTAAATGATTTCTAGGTATACTACTATATCGGCTATTACATCCACAGTCAGTTCTGAGGCAGTTATTGAGCACCTGTTATTGATTTCACGCTTACTCTGGCTAAAATTAGTATATTTTAATCGGCACTATCTATTACAGTAATACAATAATATTTTCTCTACTTCATATCTACTGCAAAACGTGCTTTTCAGACGTTTTAACGTACCTGAATACTAAACTATTGAATTTGAATTTTTTGGAAGCAGAAAAATTTGATTAAGTAGTGATATATTGTAAAGATGCTCGCGCCTTCTGTTTGATGTAATTATGATATTATAATAAAATGTAATTCTTAGTAGGAGCCCGAAACAACTTTTGAATTATTGGTTAAATTTTATAGGCTGATTAAAAATAATTCAGTATTTACTGGGTTCGTTAATTACAGTATTATGCCCTTTACTATAATTCATTCACCTGAAAATTAATATTACAGAAGCTACCTCGGCAAGCAAGAGAAAACTCATATCTCAAAGTTGGGTTCCCTGATACGTTAATTTGATAATTCCTGTGATACGCCACTGGCTGTGAATGTAGTTCAATCGCGAGGTAGGTACTTTAATGCGTTGTCAATGTATTACACAAATCGGCTTAATTTAGTTGCGGTTCTTTTTTGTGAATTAATTCTACAAATGAGTTTTAATTGCATTCGAACAGGTAATTTTACATACTCGCGCCTTCAACGGCGTCACTCCTGGATAAATTGCTTTTAATGTATGCTTAAAACTTTTTTCTATGTATACTACTATATCGGCTATTACACTTGCAGTCAATTCCAAGCCAGATATTGAGCAGCTATTATTGATTTCACACTTACTCTAGCTAAAATTAATATATTTTGGTCGGCACTAGCTATTATAGCAGTACAATAATATTTTCTGTACTTGATATTTACTGTAAAACGTGTTTTCAGAAGTTTTAACGTACTTAAATACTATACTATTGAACCTGAATTTTTGGACGCAGAAAGATTTGATATAGTAGTGATAAATAGTTAAATGATTTACATATATACTACTATATGTGCTTTTACACCTGCAGTCAATTCTAAGCTAGTTCTTAATCGCCTGTAATTGATTTCGAGCTTCCTCTGGCTAAAATTAATACATTTTGATCGGCACTAGCTATTATAGTAGTACAATCATATTTTCTGTAGTTAATATTTACTGCAAAACGTGATTTTCAGACCTTTTAACGTACCTGAATACTAAACTATTCACCATGAACTTTTTGGATGCAGAAAAATGTGATATAGTTGTGAAATATATTTAAATGATTTTCATATATACTGCTATATGGGCTATTACACCTGCAGTCAATTCTAAGCTAGTTCCTAATCACCTGTAACTGCTTTCGAGTTTCCTCTGGCTAAAATTAGTATATTTTGTTCGGCACTAGCTATTACAGTAGTACAATAATATTTTCTGTAGTTAATATTTACTGCGAAACGTGCTTTCCAGACGTTTTAACGTACCTGAATACTAGACTATTGAATTTGAATTTTTTGGATGCAGAAAAATTTGATTCGATGTCTGTAGCTCAACGAGTGTAGACGCGCCTTGCTTGCTCTGATAACCGTGATATATAGTGTTGTTAAAATGCCTTTGACGCGGGACCAAAAGTTAGAAGTGGCTGAACTGATCAAAGTAACCGTCGCTACTCTGCTAGAGGACGAAAATTTTATAACCAAAGTCATGCAGAATATGTGGACTAAAATGGAAGCAAAAGTAGAAGAAATCAGCAATACACTAAACAGTGAAATCAGCACGCTGAAAAAGAAAACTTCACGCTAACGAAGGTAGTACAGCATCTCCAGCAATACTCGCGGCGTAACAGTCTCCGCATTTTCGGATTGCCAGAAGACGTTGGGGAAAATTTAGAAGAGAAGATAATATCCGAGGTGGAAAAAATACCAAAGTGATAATTCTCCCGGAATACATTGACCGCTGCCATCGCATTGGCAGCCGAAGAGGCGACAAACCGCGGGCGGTAATTATCAAATTCTGCAGCTACAGGTACAGAAATATGGTTTTTAAGAACAGAAGGTTGTTCAAAAACACAAAAATTTCCATCAAGGAGGACCTTTCGAAGCAGCGCCTCGAGGTTTTCAAATCCGCATGTGCTAAATTTGGATTCAGGTGTGTGTGGACTGTGGATGGCGTGATACGGGTCAAAATAAACAACAAAATATCGTCCGCCAACAACCTGCAGGAACTGGCACTTATCAGTGGATAGGTTTTGTTGCAATTATCTTAGTGTATAAGCTTCTAAATTAATTGATTTGATATGTGTTATTTACTTTCCCGTCAATACTTCTTTTTTGGTTGTCGGAAGCAATGGCAATGAGCTACACAGTAAGCTAATAGCTAGAGAGTTTAGAGTTTAAATATTCTATAATTTTTTTAAAATTAATTTTGCGTTAGCCATTTGATCTGGGAAGAATTCTATTCACGTTACCTAAGTCTAGTTTAGTTTATTTATTATTTCTTTTTTAAATTTTTAATTATCAAATTAATTAGTCACATGTTAACCTTTTCTCATGTAAATGTTCGGTCTATCCTCACATGTTTTAGTGAATTAAAAGATTTTCTTTGCAGATCTTCGTACGATGTTTTAGCTGTGACGGAGACTTGGCTCACCCCCGAGATAAAAAATTACGATATCCATATAGATGGGTATACGCTTATACGTAATGATCGCGGCAGCCGAGGTGGAGGGGTAGCTATGTATGTTCTAAATGATTACCGTTTTAATACCTTATCAATTCAACATGATGATAATATTGAACAATTATGGATTAGTGTAAGTATAAATAAATTAAACTTTGCTGTCGGGGTTATTTACAGATCTCAAAAGTACTATCCACTGCGGTTTTTAAATGCTTTGGAGGAAACATTTTCCGAAATAATACATAAATTTGATCAGGTCATCTGCATGGGCGATTTTAATATTAATTTATTTGATAATTATAACTCAAATGTACAAAAATATCTAAATTTACTTGAAGTTCACGGTTTAAAACAGATTGTCACCAAGCCCACGCGAATCACTCCAACTTCTGAAACACTTGTTGACCATATTTTAGTCTTGAACAAAACTGATGTAATTGTCAGTGATGTTCTCCAACTGCACATTTCTGATCATCACCTTGCTTATTGCACTCTCAATATTAACACCATCAATAGATCCCAACATTTCTCTACTTATAGAAATTACAAAGATATCTACATGCCGGACTTTCTAAACGATCTATCTAATATCAAATGGGAACTTATTTATGATGTGCCACAGTGTGATGATAAAGTACTGTTTTTCAACGACAGCATTAAAGCCGTTGTGGACGTTCATGCACCGCTCCTAACAAGGCGACTGTCTAAACCGTTCGCTCCGTGGTTAACTGACAACATTAAAATTATGATGTCTCTCAGGGACAAAGCTTATAAAAAAGCTAAAGTTACTAAACTCGCAACTCACTTGGAATATTATAAACAACTGCGCAACTACACTACCTCTGCAATTAAACGAGAAAAAGCTGCATATATTAAATTTAAATTACAAAATGCCGATACCAAATCCACTTGGACCGAACTCAAACGTTTTAAAATCATTAGTCGTAAGAAAAATGAATTGCCCTTGAATTTACTAAATGCTGATAAGATTAACGAATATTTTCTAAGCTGTGCGCAGTCTTGTAAAACCAATAACTTCGAAGTATTAAAACAACAATATAACAGCAATGTCAAAGCACATATTACCAGCCCACTCTTCTTCAAAACTGTCACTGAGGTGGAGGTATGTAACATCCTACTCAGAATAAACACTCACTCCATGGGAGCGGACGGAATTGACATTACTTTATTAAAGCTTTCGTTACCAGTGGTTGCACCTCACATCACGCATATCATTAATAAATGTCTACAAGAGGGTGTATTTCCAACTGCTTGGAAAACCTCCATTATAATTCCTCTACCTAAGAAGTCGGATCCTAAACAACTATCACATCTTAGGCCCATCAGCATACTACCCATTCTTTCCAAAATTTTAGAAACCATTGTAAATAACCAGCTAATTGATCATCTAAATGTAAACAATATACTTCTTTCTACACAGTCTGGCTTTAGAAAAGGCTTCAGCTGCGCAACTGCTTTACTCAATATCACTGACGATATCTTAAAAAGTGTAGATGACAACAAAATGGTTGCATTAATCCTGTTGGACTTCTCTAAAGCATTCGATACCATTGATCACGATCTTTTGCTGGCTATATTGCATCACATAGGCGTCGATCGTTCGGCTGTAGATTTTTTTTGTAATTTCCTTACTAACAGACTTCAGTATGTTAAAATATCGAATACGATATCTAAAACATGTACTGCTACAAAAGGGGTGCCGCAAGGATCAATCTTGGGACCAACTCTGTATGCTACTTATACCTCCTTTTTCTTTAAAGCATTTCAACATTGCAAGTATCACTTCTATGCTGACGACACCCAGCTATACTTACCTTTTGAACCCGAACACGTGAAACAGGCATCCGATCTTATTAATGAAGATCTATCCAGATTGGTCGCTCTTTCTCGCGACCATTGTTTAAATATTAATTCCAGTAAATCCTATGTATTAGTATTTGGAAATTCCAATGTAAGGGATCAAGTCTCAGCTTCTATTGATATCACAGTTGGTGGTGATCGAGTGAGCGTTGTTGATGTAACCAGAAACCTTGGACTTCATTTAGATAATAAATTACGTTTTAAAACCCACATTACAAAGCAAATTCAAAAAGCTTATGGCAACCTAAAAATTCTCTACTCGAATAAAGATGCTTTGGATAAGAGGATGAGGACTTTGCTGTGTGATTCTTTAGTGTTGTCGCATTTCAATTTTTGTGATGTAGTATATTATAGCTGTTTGGACAATGCTGACGCTAATAGGATACAGCGAGTGCAAAATTCATGTCTCAGATTTATCCATGGCATCAGAAAAAGAGAGAGAATTTCTCATAAACTCTCTGACACGAATTGGCTAAATATGTCTAATCGGCGTAAACTACATGCAGGATGTTTATACTATAAGATTGTCACTACGAAAAATCCTGGGTACTTATATGAACGTATATCATTTCGCACAGATGTCCACAATCTTAACTTAAGATACAAAGGTTTAATGACTCCTCCAATGCATAAATCTTCTATGTTTGAAAGATCATTTTCATACAATATTGTGCATGCGTGTAACGGTGGACGTAACAGCATTGTAGCTACCTCTTACCAATCTTTTAAAAAACAATTCAAGAGCCTCCTCCAGCTGAAGCAATCGGGCGAGATCAATCTAGGATAGATACATGTAATACTTGGAAACTAAACTAAATCTTAGAGCCTTCATACATCGAACAGCGGTTCGCAGAGAAGAACAGAAGACCTCCCAGCTCTTCTGACTGTGCGCCTTTTAGCCTTTTTTTCTGTTTGTTACTCTGTAATACTTTTATTATTATGTTTACTATTGGCTAATAAAGACTATTATTATTATTATTATTATTATTATTATTAAGTAGCGATATATAGTTAAATAATGTATACTACTATATCGGCTATTACACCTGCAGTCAATGCCAAGCCAGATATTGAGCAGCTATTATTGATTTCATACTTAATCTAGCTAAAATTAATATATTTTGGTCGGCGCTAGGTATTATACTAGTAACATAATATTTTAACGTACCTGAATACTAAATTATCGAACTTGAACTTTTGGATGCAGAAAGATTCGATATAGTAGCGATAAATAGTTAAATGATTTCCATATATACTACTTTATGGGCTTTTACACCTGCAGTCTATTCTAAGCCAGTTCTTAGTCACCTGTAATTGATTTCGAGCTTCCCCTGGCTAAAATTAATATATTTTGATCGGCACTAGCTATTATAGTAGTACAATAATATTTTCTGCAGTTAATATTTACTGCAAAACGTGATTTTCAGACCTTTTAGCGTACCTGAATACTAAACTATTCAACTTGAATAATTCGGATGAAGAAAAATGTGATATAATTGTGAAATATAGTTAAATGATTTTCATATATACTACTATATGGGCTATTACACCTGCAGTCAATTCTAAGCCAGTTGTTCACCACCTGTAATTGATTTCGAACTTCCTCTTGTTAAAATTAATATATTTTGATCGGCACTATCTATTACAGTAGTACAATAATATTTTCCGTAGTTCATATGTACTGCAAAACGTGCTTTTCAGACCTTTTAGCGTACCTGAATATTAAACTATTGAACTTGAATTTATTGGGTACAGAAAAATGTAATATAGTTGTGAAACATAGTTAAATGATTTCCATATTTATATCGCACTCAGCAAACAGCCGTTGGGCCAATGATAGGATTCGCATATATACTACCATATGGGCTATTACACCTGCAGTCAATTCTAAGCCAGTTCTTGATCACCTGTAATTGATTTCGAGCTTTCTCTGACTCAAATTAATATATTTTGATCGGCACTATCCATTACAGTAGTACAATAATATTTTCTGTAGTCAATATTTACTGCGAAACGTGCTTTCCAGACGTTTTAACGTACCTGGATACTAGACTATTGAATTTGAATTTTTTGGATGCAGAAAAATTTGATTAAGTAGTGATATATAGTTAAATGATTTCTATGTATACTACTATATCAGCTATTACACCGGCAGTCAATTCCAAGCCAGATATTGAGCAGCTATTATTGATTTCATACTTAATCTAGCTAAAATTAATATATTTTGGTCGGCGCTAGGTATTATAGTAGTAAAATAATATTTTCTGTAGCTGATATTTACTGTAAAACGTGCTTTTCAGAACTTTAACGTACCTGAATACTAAACTATTGAACTTGAACTTTTGGATGCAGAAAGATTCGATATAGTAGTGATAAATAGTTAAATGATTTCCATATACAGGGTGAGGCACATAAAGTGTTACAGAGCAATAGCACTCAAACTATTGATCACATCCAAAAATGTTTCAGACAAAAGTTTCAGTGTTCGAGAAGACCGTCATACTGGATCACCCTATTTTTTTATCGGTGGAGGCGCTGAAACTACGTCAAGGTCAACTCCACTTTTTTAAATGGAACCATGTATTTTTTTTTCGATGACATTATTACCGATTTGAAGACAAATTCAGCGACCTGAAACACAAGGTCATTCTAGTCACGCAAAGTATGAAAATAGTCGAAAAATCGAAAAATGCAACAGTGCAACAAAAACGAGTCATCACAACGGTACACCAACCCATTATGCTCTGTGTTTAAGACAAGTGATGAATGACATTTTTGGGGAAAAGTGGATAGGACGAGGCGGTCCTGTAGCTTGGCCACCTCGATCGCCAGATCTAACATCAGCAGATTACTTTTTATGGGGTTTTGTCAAAGATCGCGTAATGGCGGTAGCACCTACCACGCCCGACTACATGAAAGACAGAATACGACGAGCATGTACCGAAATTACACCACAAATGTTAGCTGAAGTTAGACGGTCTTTTCATCAGCGAATTAACAAGCGCTTACAAGTCGAGGGTCATCACTTCGAGCATCTTCTGTAAGTAGAACCAAACCAAGGTTAGTGGATCTTTTGAAAGTGATTATTCCGATATTTTTCGATTTTTTGACTTCATACTTTGCTAACTAGAATGACCTTGTGTTGCAGGTAGCTGAATTTGTCTTAAAATCGGTAATAATGTCATCGAAAAAAAATACATAGTTCCATTTAAAAATCTGGAGTTGACCTTGACGTAGCTTCAGCGACTCCATCGATAAAAAAATAGGGTGGTCCAGTATGACGGCCTTCTCGAACACTGAAACTTTTGTCTGAAACATTTTTGGATATGATCAATAGTTTGAGTGCTATTGCTCTGTAACACTTTATGTGCCTCACCCTGTATACTACTATATGGGATTTTACACCTGCAGTCTATTCTAAGCCAGTTCTTAGTCACCTGTAATTGATTTCGAACTTCCTCTTGTTAAAATTAATATATTTTGATCGGCACTATCTATTACAGTAGTACAATAATATTTTCCGTAGTTCATATGTACTGCAAAACGTGCTTTTCAGACCTTTTAGCGTACCTGAATATTAAACTATTGAACTTGAATTTATTGGGTACAGAAAAATGTAATATAGTTGTGAAACATAGTTAAATGATTTCCATATTTATATCGCACTCAGCAAACAGCCGTTGGGCCAATGATAGGATTCGCATATATACTACCATATGGGCTATTACACCTGCAGTCAATTCTAAGCCAGTTCTTGATCACCTGTAATTGATTTCGAGCTTTCTCTGACTCAAATTAATATATTTTGATCGGCACTATCCATTACAGTAGTACAATAATATTTTCTGTAGTCAATATTTACTGCGAAACGTGCTTTCCAGACGTTTTAACGTACCTGGATACTAGACTATTGAATTTGAATTTTTTGGATGCAGAAAAATTTGATTAAGTAGTGATATATAGTTAAATGATTTCTATGTATACTACTATATCAGCTATTACACCGGCAGTCAATTCCAAGCCAGATATTGAGCAGCTATTATTGATTTCATACTTAATCTAGCTAAAATTAATATATTTTGGTCGGCGCTAGGTATTATAGTAGTAAAATAATATTTTCTGTAGCTGATATTTACTGTAAAACGTGCTTTCAGAACTTTAACGTACCTGAATACTAAACTATTGAACTTGAACTTTTGGATGCAGAAAGATTCGATATAGTAGTGATAAATAGTTAAATGATTTCCATATACAGGGTGAGGCACATAAAGTGTTACAGAGCAATAGCACTCAAACTATTGATCACATCCAAAAATGTTTCAGACAAAAGTTTCAGTGTTCGAGAAGACCGTCATACTGGATCACCCTATTTTTTTATCGGTGGAGGCGCTGAAACTACGTCAAGGTCAACTCCACTTTTTTAAATGGAACCATGTATTTTTTTTTCGATGACATTATTACCGATTTGAAGACAAATTCAGCGACCTGAAACACAAGGTCATTCTAGTCACGCAAAGTATGAAAATAGTCGAAAAATCGAAAAATGCAACAGTGCAACAAAAACGAGTCATCACAACGGTACACCAACCCATTATGCTCTGTGTTTAAGACAAGTGATGAATGACATTTTTGGGGAAAAGTGGATAGGACGAGGCGGTCCTGTAGCTTGGCCACCTCGATCGCCAGATCTAACATCAGCAGATTACTTTTTATGGGGTTTTGTCAAAGATCGCGTAATGGCGGTAGCACCTACCACGCCCGACTACATGAAAGACAGAATACGACGAGCATGTACCGAAATTACACCACAAATGTTAGCTGAAGTTAGACGGTCTTTTCATCAGCGAATTAACAAGCGCTTACAAGTCGAGGGTCATCACTTCGAGCATCTTCTGTAAGTAGAACCAAACCAAGGTTAGTGGATCTTTTGAAAGTGATTATTCCGATATTTTTCGATTTTTTGACTTCATACTTTGCTAACTAGAATGACCTTGTGTTGCAGGTAGCTGAATTTGTCTTAAAATCGGTAATAATGTCATCGAAAAAAAATACATAGTTCCATTTAAAAATCTGGAGTTGACCTTGACGTAGCTTCAGCGACTCCATCGATAAAAAAATAGGGTGGTCCAGTATGACGGCCTTCTCGAACACTGAAACTTTTGTCTGAAACATTTTTGGATATGATCAATAGTTTGAGTGCTATTGCTCTGTAACACTTTATGTGCCTCACCCTGTATACTACTATATGGGATTTTACACCTGCAGTCTATTCTAAGCCAGTTCTTAGTCACCTGTAATTGATTTCGAACTTCCTCTTGTTAAAATTAATATATTTTGATCGGCACTATCTATTACAGTAGTACAATAATATTTTCCGTAGTTCATATGTACTGCAAAACGTGCTTTTCAGACCTTTTAGCGTACCTGAATATTAAACTATTGAACTTGAATTTATTGGGTACAGAAAAATGTAATATAGTTGTGAAACATAGTTAAATGATTTCCATATTTATATCGCACTCAGCAAACAGCCGTTGGGCCAATGATAGGATTCGCATATATACTACCATATGGGCTATTACACCTGCAGTCAATTCTAAGCCAGTTCTTGATCACCTGTAATTGATTTCGAGCTTTCTCTGACTCAAATTAATATATTTTGATCGGCACTATCCATTACAGTAGTACAATAATATTTTCTGTAGTCAATATTTACTGCGAAACGTGCTTTCCAGACGTTTTAACGTACCTGGATACTAGACTATTGAATTTGAATTTTTTGGATGCAGAAAAATTTGATTAAGTAGTGATATATAGTTAAATGATTTCTATGTATACTACTATATCAGCTATTACACCGGCAGTCAATTCCAAGCCAGATATTGAGCAGCTATTATTGATTTCATACTTAATCTAGCTAAAATTAATATATTTTGGTCGGCGCTAGGTATTATAGTAGTAAAATAATATTTTCTGTAGCTGATATTTACTGTAAAACGTGCTTTTCAGAACTTTAACGTACCTGAATACTAAACTATTGAACTTGAACTTTTGGATGCAGAAAGATTCGATATAGTAGTGATAAATAGTTAAATGATTTCCATATACAGGGTGAGGCACATAAAGTGTTACAGAGCAATAGCACTCAAACTATTGATCACATCCAAAAATGTTTCAGACAAAGTTTCAGTGTTCGAGAAGACCGTCATACTGGATCACCCTATTTTTTTATCGGTGGAGGCGCTGAAACTACGTCAAGGTCAACTCCACTTTTTTAAATGGAACCATGTATTTTTTTTTCGATGACATTATTACCGATTTGAAGACAAATTCAGCGACCTGAAACACAAGGTCATTCTAGTCACGCAAAGTATGAAAATAGTCGAAAAATCGAAAAATGCAACAGTGCAACAAAAACGAGTCATCACAACGGTACACCAACCCATTATGCTCTGTGTTTAAGACAAGTGATGAATGACATTTTTGGGGAAAAGTGGATAGGACGAGGCGGTCCTGTAGCTTGGCCACCTCGATCGCCAGATCTAACATCAGCAGATTACTTTTTATGGGGTTTTGTCAAAGATCGCGTAATGGCGGTAGCACCTACCACGCCCGACTACATGAAAGACAGAATACGACGAGCATGTACCGAAATTACACCACAAATGTTAGCTGAAGTTAGACGGTCTTTTCATCAGCGAATTAACAAGCGCTTACAAGTCGAGGGTCATCACTTCGAGCATCTTCTGTAAGTAGAACCAAACCAAGGTTAGTGGATCTTTTGAAAGTGATTATTCCGATATTTTTCGATTTTTTGACTTCATACTTTGCTAACTAGAATGACCTTGTGTTGCAGGTAGCTGAATTTGTCTTAAAATCGGTAATAATGTCATCGAAAAAAAATACATAGTTCCATTTAAAAATCTGGAGTTGACCTTGACGTAGCTTCAGCGACTCCATCGATAAAAAAATAGGGTGGTCCAGTATGACGGCCTTCTCGAACACTGAAACTTTTGTCTGAAACATTTTTGGATATGATCAATAGTTTGAGTGCTATTGCTCTGTAACACTTTATGTGCCTCACCCTGTATACTACTATATGGGATTTTACACCTGCAGTCTATTCTAAGCCAGTTCTTAGTCACCTGTAATTGATTTCGGGCTTCCTCTGGCTAAAATTGATATATTTTGATCGGCACTAGCTATTATATCAGTACAATAATATTTTCTGTAGTTAATATTTACTGCAAAACGTGATTTTCAGACCTTTTCGCGTACCTGAATACTAAACTATTCAACTTGAATAATTTGGATGCAGAAAAATGAGATATAGTTGTGAAATATAGTTAAATGATTTCCATATTTATATCGCACTCAGAAAACAGCCGTTGGGCCAATGATAGGATTCGCATATATACTACTATTTGGGCTATTACACCTGCAGTTAATTCTAAGCCAGTTCTTGATCACCTGTAATTGATTTCGAGCTTCCTATGACCAAAATTAATATATTTTGATGGGCACTATCCATTACAGTAGTACAATAATATTTTCTGTAGTTCATATTTACTGCAAAAGGTACTTTCAGACGCTTTAACGTACCTGAATACAAAATTATTGAACTTGAATTTTTTGGATGCAGAAAAATGTGATATAGTAGTGATATATAGTTAAATGATTTCCATATATACTTCTATATCAGCTATTACACCTGCAGTCTGAGCCAGTTATTGAGGACCTGTTATTGATTTCGCCCTTACTCTGGCTAAAATTAATATATTTTGATCGGCACTATCTATTACAGTAGTACAATAATATTTTCTCTAGTTCACATTTACTGCAAAACGTGCTTTTCGGACGTTTTAACGTACCTTAATACTAAACTATTGAATTTGAATTTTTTGGATGCAGAAAAATTTGAGTAAGTAGTGATATATAGTTAAATGATTTCCATATATACCACTCTATGAGCTATTACACCTGCAGTCAATTCTAAGCCAGTTATTGAGCACCTGTTATTGATTTCACGCTTAATATTCCTAAAATTAATATATTTTGATCGGAACTAGCTATTATAGAAGTACAATAATATTTTCTATAGTTGATATTTACTACAAAACGTGCTTTTTAGACCGTTTAACGTAGCTGAATACTAAACTATTGAACTTGAATTTTTTGGATGCAGAAAAATGTGATATAGTTGTGAAATATAGTTAAATGATTTCCATATATTTTTATTTCTTTATTTTATTTTATTTTGTACTTAGCCAACAGCCGTTAGGCCAATTATAGGCGTCACTGTACATTTTATGGGGACATCCAACCCCACTAACGAATGTCATGATGTTATTATTACAACCGGGACCAATTATTTCCGTGACAGCCGTATCACGAGGGCCGAGAGAAGCAACCGCAAAACTCCAATCCAAGTTCTGACCAGAGAGAGCGTTGCTTAACTCTGTTGATCGTACGTGGACGCTTGTTCAAGCTACACCACCCGGGACCTACTACTATATGGGCTATTACACCTGCAGTCAATTAAAAGCCAGTTCTTGATCACCTGTAATTGATTTCGAGCTTCCTCTGACTAAAATTAATATATTTTGAACGGCACTATCCATTACAGTAGTACAATAATATTTTCTGTAGTTCATATTATGTACTGCAAAACGTGCTTTTCAGACCTTTTAGCGTACCTGAATACTAAACTATTGAACTTGAATTTATTGGGTACAGAAAAATGTGATATAGTTGTGAAACATAGTTAAATGATTTCCATATTTACATCGCACTCAGCAAACAGCCGTTGGGCCAATGATAGGATTCGCATATATACTACCATATGGGCTATTACACCTGCAGTCAATTCTAAGCCAGTTCTTGATCACCTGTAATTGATTTCGAGCTTCCTCTGACTCAAATTAATATATTTTGATCGGCACTATCCATTACAGTAGTACAATAATATTTTCTGTAGTAAATATTTACTGCGAAACGTGCTTTCCAGATGTTTTAACGTACCTGGATACTAGACTATTGAATTTGAATTTTTTGGATGCAGAAAAATTTGATTAAGTAGTGATATATAGTTAAATGATTTCTATGTATACTACTATATCAGCTATTACACCGGAAGTCAATTCCAAGCCAGTTATTGAGCAGCTATTATTGATTTCATACTTAATCTAGCTAAAATTAATATATTTTGGTCGGCGCTAGGTATTATAGTAGTAAAATAATATTTTCTGTAGCTGATATTTACTGTAAAACGTGCTTTTCAAAACTTTAACGTACCTGAATACTAAACTATTGAACTTGAACTTTTGGATGCAGAAAGATTCGATATAGTAGTGATAAATAGTTAAATGATTTCCATATATACTACTATATGGGCTTTTACACCTGCAGTCTATTCTAAGCCAGTTCTTAGTCACCTGTAATTGATTTCGAGCTTCCTCTGGCTAAAATTGATATATTTTGATCGGCACTAGCTATTATAGAAGTACAATAATATTTTCTGTAGTTAATATTTACTGCAAAACGTGATTTTCAGACCTTTTCGCGTATCTGAATACTAAACTATTCAACTTGAATAATTTGGATGCAAAAAATGTGATATAGTTCTGAAATATAGTTAAATGATTTCCATATTTATATCGCACTCAGAAAACAGCCGTTGGGCCAATGATAGGATTCGCATATATACTACTATTTGGGCTATTACACCTGCAGTTAATTCTAAGCCAGTTCTTGATCACCTGTAATTGATTTCGAGCTTCCTATGACCAAAATTAATATATTTTGATGGGCACTATCCATTACAGTAGTACAATAATATTTTCTGTAGTTCATATTTACTGCAAAAGGTACTTTCAGACGCTTTAACGTACCTGAATACAAAATTATTGAACTTGAATTTTTTGGATGCAGAAAAATGTGATATAGTAGTGATATATAGTTAAATGATTTCCATATATACTACTATATCAGCTATTACACCTGCAGTCTGAGCCAGTTATTGAGGACCTGTTATTGATTTCGCCCTTACTCTGGCTAAAATTAATATATTTTGATCGGCACTATCTATTACAGTAGTACAATAATATTTTCTCTAGTTCACATTTACTGCAAAACGTGCTTTTCGGACGTTTTAACGTACCTTAATACTAAACTATTGAATTTGAATTTTTGGATGCAGAAAAATTTGTGTAAGTTAGTGATATAGTTAAATGATTTCCATATATACCACTCTATGAGCTATTACACCTGCAGTCAATTCTAAGCCAGTTAATGAGCACCTTTCAGTCTTAATCTTCCTAAAATTAATACATTTTGATCGGAACTAGCTATTATAGAAGTACAATAATATTTTCTATAGTTGATATTTACTACAAAACGTGCTTTTTAGACCGTTTAACGTAGCTGAATACTAAACTATTGAACTTGAATTTTTTGGATGCAGAAAAATGTGATATAGTGTTAAGTGATTTTGACGTCATTAAGCTATCCTTGTTATCAATTCCACGATTGGGTATTATTAGTGCATTTAAGCTGAAATTATTCTAGTTAAAATTTCTGACGACGGCCCTGTTTAAAGTTCAACCCTGGATCTTAAAGCTACATGTTAAATTCCTTTTGGCCCAAACAATAATGCGTTCACGATCGGTAGAATTCGTCTTAGCAAGCATTCTTCGTTCAGTGCACAAAGTGCGTATTTGTTTCGACAATCAAGCGTTGAACGCCTAAATAAATCAAATTCTTTATGTTAGGCAGTAACGAAATTCAGGCCTTGGAGTTTAGTCTTTCCTGTCAACAACTTCTAAAAGTTCTTGGAAAATAATCTTTGAAATTCGACACCCTGGGATTCGTTGCAACAGCAAGAAATTTCTTCTAGAACGTTCTATGGGACCATTGGAAATAAAGTTTGATAAGCCCTTAGTTAACCGCACATATAGAAATTAGGGTTTTGGGGTTCGAAATTTTCTTCCATTGTATCCGTCGCGCGTAGCCCGTTTTGAAATTAATGAATTAATAGCAAGCTTCCGACCAAGACGGTGTTAGAAGAACGCGACCCCCGGGCCTCGGCCGGGGGCTGCGCTATTTTTGTGAGTGCCCTGTAGCAAGTTTCGTTGCCTTTTTATTAAATCTGCGTGTTGATTTTTCTGAACTTAAGTGAGTCAAGCTCGAACTTTTGATGCAATTCATTGTTGGTGTGCGGGCAGATGAAGTGAAGTGAAGTAACTCGGCGTTGATACGAATGGCCGATTCGTCTCCTATAGCTTACTTCCCAGGGGAAGATAATTGCATTATTTGCACATTTGATTAGAGACGACATCTTTAAGCTTTAACTAACTTTTGCCTGTTAAGTGGGGAAAACCATTGCTGTTTGCAAATTTGTGTATCAACGCCGTGTTTTTTGTAATTTTTGGGAGCCCGCCGCGCAATAGTGTATTATTTGCTGTCATTTCTCCCACAACCGTTGAGGGATTTCTCGCAACACCTCGTTAAGTTGCACCCGAGCTTCATCGAAGGCCGTCATCTCTTGTTCCTGATTACTGGGGAATCCCTGAACTCTCGTCCCAACAACTCCGTTTGCACTGCTGCAGCCCTCACTGCCAAGTGACTTCACCAGGACCTCGTTCACCGCTCCCGCCAAAAAGAAAAACACGCTTTGGGGTTAAGGTAAAATTGTTTACAGTAAATATGTGTTTTCGCTTTGTTTAATTATGTGCCGTGTGAAGTGATATCGACCATCTGTCGTGCGCTATTGAAGTTTATATTGGACATTGCGTACGCCCGTTTGATTAAACTATTCAAATTAATTATTAGGCGCAGGGGCGTCTCTCCTGTGATTTTGTTCTGTTTATTTGTTAATGATGCTTAGATTAAGTTAACTTTTGCTAGGGGACCCCGAAATTCCAGTTAGGATGTACCCTTTGTATTAAATTTTAACTCACCGCTGGGTGGGCTATTAAACATAAACCTTTGCTAATTTCAGTCTAGTTATTTGTTGTTGCTGAACCCTTTAGTCATTAGTTAATTACGGCAAAAGCCTGGTGTAATTAAATGTGAACCCAAAGCCTGCGCTTCAATTAAGAACGCCCCTAGATTTGGGCTTGTCAGTGTTTTCTTTTATTGCTCTAGAGGGTGTGGCCATCAAGGTAAGTCATTTGTCGCAAGGCCACACCGTGTATATACCAACAGGCCCGAAGGAGCTTGGTGGAGGGGACGCTGTAGCGGAGTGCAGTTACGTGGAGGACCTTCCCCATAGGCTACGTGTGTGTTCTCGTTTCTAACACGTTTGCCATTCCCTATCTAGAAACAAGTGGCGCTCTAGGCATCTATCTTAAGCAATCCATCAGGGTAAGTGCCGCCGGTTTTTCTTTGAGCTTTCGAACCACGCCTTCCCGACTGAGTTAGTGCGAGTAACCGGAGCAACAAAATCTGCTCCAGCACATTAAGATCTGTGTTCTTTTTAGTAAAACCGGCGAACCCTGTAGTTTGTACCCAATTTTTGACAGTGCTCTTGATCAATGTCGATCTGAGCATTTAATACCGTAACAATAGTTGTGAAATATAGTTAAATGATTTCCATATATTTTTATTTCTTTATTTTATTTTATTTTGTACTTAGCCAACAGCCGTTAGGCCAATTATAGGCGTCACTGTACATTTTATGGGGACATCCAACCCCACTAACGAATGTCATGATGTTATTATTACAACCGGGACCAATTATTTCCTGACAGCCGTATCACGAGGGCCGAGAGAAGCAACCGTAAAACTCCAATCCAAGTTCTGACCAAAGAGAGCGTTGCTTAACTCTGTTGATCGTACGTGGACGCTTGTTCAAGCTACACCACCCGGGACCTACTACTATATGGGCTATTACACCTGCAGTCAATTCAAAGCCAGTTCTTGATCACCTGTAATTGATTTCGAGCTTCCTCTGACTAAAATTAATATATTTTGAACGGCACTATCCATTACAGTAGTACAATAATATTTTCTGTAGTTCATATTTACTGCAAAAGGTACTTTTCAGACGCTTTAACGTACCTGAATACTAAATTATTGAACTTGAATTTGTTGGATGCAGAAAAATTTGATATAGTAGTGATATATAGTTACATGATTTCTATATATACCACTCTATGAGCTATTACACCTACAGTAATTCTAAGCCAGTTATTGAGCACCTATTATAGATTTCAGGCTTACTCTGGCTAAAATTAATATATTTCGATCGGAACTACCTATTATAAAAGTACAATAATATTTTCTATAGTTAATATTTACTGCAAAACGTGATTTTCAGACGTTTTATTGTACCTGAATGCTAAACTATTGAACTTGGAATTTTTTGGATGCAGATAAATGTGATATAGTAGTGAATTATAGATAAATGATATCCATATATACTACTATATCGGCTGTTACACCAGCCGTCAGTTCTAAGCCAGTTCTTGATCACCTGTAATTGATTTCGAGTATCCTCTGACTAAAATTTATGTATTTTGATCGGCACTATTCGTTACAGTAGCACAATAATATTTTCTGTACTTTATATTTACTGCAAAAGGTACTTTTCAGACGTTTTAACGTAGCTGAATACTAAATTATTGAACTTGAATTTTTTGGATGCAGAAAAATTTGATATAGTAGTGATATATAGTTTCATGATATCCATATATATCACTCTATGAGCTATTACACCTGCAGTCAATTCTAAGCCAGTTATCGAGCACCTGTTATAGATTTCACGCTTACTCTGGCTAAAATTAATATATTTCGATCGGAACTAGCTATTATAGAAGTACAGTAATACTTTCTATAGTTAATATTTACTGAAAATGTGATTTTCAGATGTCTTATTGTACCTGAATACTAAACTATTGAACTTGAATTTTTTGGATGCAGATAAATGTGATATAGTAGTGAAATTAAGTTAAATGATTTCCATATATACTGTAATGGCCGCCCACTACTCATTAATTGCTTCTATTAATAAAAATATCTAGAGCCACCATACATATTATTTTTAATTCTGGGTTCGTCACAAATCAGATAACTAATTTTGGTTCTCAGGGATAATTAAATGAGCGGTCTAGTGATATGCTTGACCTGAATGATCGTACGCCCCTATTTATAATGTAATCTACTTGCAACTTGAATTATTGTTGGCTAACTCATAGCAGAACAGAGCTCTTCTTCAAGGTCTGGGTTCACAATTTTAGATTTAAAATTTTGATCGCACGCCTATGGTGCGTAGGTCAAAAGCAACCTAAATGCTACAACGGAGCTAATCTGTCATATAATTTTACGTCTTTATGAAAAACTAGCAAATGCAGATCGTTTTCGTGTTTGTGATATGAATTACTACTCAATGAGCAAATTAAATAGGTAAGTTTTTTATTTTCCCGCTTTCTTATAGCGTCGGTTGATCGTGTTTTGTTTCTAGCCAAAACCCTCCACTTCGTTGATTCGAAATAATGACGTCAAGGAATCCTAACCTCAATTCTGGACTTCTTGCAATTTTTCCAGGTGCTGTCCGATGATGTCCGGAGAGTTGATAATGTGCCAGATCTTCTCTCAGCGAGCAGGAACAGGGGTGCAGGCCTTGGAGGAGCTGGACTGGTGTGCCGCCGATGTAGCCACGAAGTCAGGAACCTCGGAAACCGCCTCTTGCTGTTAAACGTAGGCCAAAATAGGATGGCGAACGTCCCTCGGAAGCCGTTGTGGATCAGAAATATTTTGTAGTGGCCGATTTCAAAACCCACACTTGTGCTTGAACACTGCTATGTCGTGAACACTCTGGTAAAGTTTCGGAGCTGTATTTTAATATTTACTATCTAAAAATTAGATTTTTCTGGGAGAATAAAACTGGGCTGTCAGTAAAATTATTTTGTTGTGCTGTTAGAAGTGAGACTCAGGGCTTAAGACCATCTCAATACTACTATATCGGCTGTTACACCTGAAGTCAGTTCTGAGCCAGTTCTTGATCACCTGTAATTGATTTCGAACTTCCTCTGGCTAAAATTAATATATTTTGATCGGCACTATTTATTACTGTAGTGCAATAATATTTTCTGTAGTTCATATGTACTGCAAAACGTGCTTTTCAGACCTTTTAACGTACCTGAATACTAAACTATTAAATTTGAATATTTTGGATGCAGAAAAATATGATTAAGTAGGGCTATATAGTTAAATGATTTGCATATATACTACTATATCGGCTATTACATCCACAATCAGTTCTGGGGCAGTTATTGGCACCGGTTATTGATTTCACGCTTACTCTGGCTAGAATTAATATATTTTTAACGGCACTAGCTATTATATAATATTTTCTGTAGTTAATATTTACTGCAAAAGGTAACGTAACGCTTTAACGTACCTGAAACTAAACTATTGAACTTGAATTTTTAGGATGCGGATAAATGTGATATAGTAGTGAAATATAGTTAGATGATTTCCATATATACTACTATATCGGCTGTTACACCTGAAGTCAGTTCTGAGCCAGTTATTGAGCACCTGTTATTAATTTATGCTTACTTTGGCTAAAATTAATATATTTTCATCGGCACTAACTATTAAAGTGGTACAATACTATTTTCTGGAGTTAATATTTACTAAAAAACGTGATTTTCAGACGTTTTAACGTACCTGAATAGTAAACTACTGAATTTGAATTTTTTGGATGCAGAAAAATTTGATTAAGTAGTTAAATGATTTCTATGTACACTGCTATATCGGCTATTACAGTCAGTAATGAGGCAGTTATTGAGCACCTGTTATTGATTTCACGCTTACTCTTGCTAAAATTAATATATTTTGATCGGCACTATCTATTACAGTAGTACAATAATATTTTCTCTAGTTTATATTTACTACAAAACGTGCTTTTCAGAAGTTTTAATGTACCTGTATACTAAACTATTGAATTTGAATTTTTTGGATGCAGAAAAATTTGATTAAGTAGTGATATATAGTTAAATGATTTCTATGTATACTACTATATCGGCTATTTCATCCACAGTCAGTTCTGGGGCAGTTATTGAGCACCTGCTATTGATTTCACGTTTACTCTGGCTAGAATTCATATATTTTTAACGGCACTAGCTATTATATAATATTTACTGAAAAAGGTACTTTTCAGGCGCTTTAACGTACCTGAATACTAAATTTATGAACTTGAATTTCTTGGATGCAGAAAAATTTGATATAGTAGTGATATATAGTGTTATGATTAGATTTCGTCAAATTCCATTTTGCCATGTTTCTTACTGTATCCCCTTTTAGGGCCAGATTTCGTATTTAGTCGTTTCACGTAGTAAGAGGTGGAATTAACCACATTTGTTGGTGCCATAAATGCTGTAAAACGTCTCTTCTATTTTAATGCTTTATTTTAATCAAAATCAATATTATGTGGCTAATTCACAACAAAAGGGCTTGCAAATTTCAAAATAATCATGCAGAAGGTTTGGTGAGTGCCAGGTACTAAGGTCGATGACCCGGGGCGGGGGTGATCGCTGGTCGCGCGCCTCAACGCTCAAGTAAGTATCCCGTTACGTTCACTGATCAACAACAACCCCGCGCTCTCCCCCTTCCCATCAATGCACCACGGATACCTACGTTCCACTCATTTGCCTTGTGTCAGTCGTCACTTTGTCTTTTATATTTGTTTTGTGGAATTTTTAATATTAGAGAGTTTGAGCACCTGGTACTTTATACGCTAACGCTATTTTAAGGCAACTGTGCAGGCGCAGAAAATACCGTAACGCTAAACACTTATCGGAGCACGTTATTTCACTACAATAGGGTAGAGGTTTACCGTAAACGCTAAGTTGGTTTGTGAGGTTGCGTTACCATTCCTAATTTCTTGTAATAATTATGTTATTTAGGTAATTACTGCTCCTTGTATTTACTTACCAATAATTAACAAACTGAGGAAGTATACTACAACCTTTCAATATTTGCCAAATTGTGAGGTTATGTTCAAATACCGTTTGTTATTGTTGTGCTCAAGCTCTATAAAATGATACCCTCCTCCCGTAAAAGTTTATCGTTACTAGTCATGTGACTTTATCGTTAACAGGAAGTTTAACGTCGAAGTGCTCAAACTCTCTATTACTGGAGAAATTTTTTCTAAAATTTCAACTTTTTGAATAACATGTGAGCAAATGAAAATGAAATCAAGCTTGGCTTTGAAATATTTGTTGTATGAATAATATGTTGGTGGCACTGTAAGTTTATGTCAAAGCCAAGCTTGATTTCATTTTCATTTGCTCACATGTTAAATACTTACCATTTTTTATGCTATTTTATATGCCATATTTTGAAAAAATAAGTGCCATTTTGCTTTGCTATATTTTGAAAAAATACGGGAATATTTTGACGGATTCTAGTTATGATACAAATTAGGTACTTAGTTGTTAAATAATAATAAAAATATGATAAATTTGGAAGATTAATACAATTAAATTTTCAGGGGTTTTAAATAAGATTGGTTGTTAAATTTAAAATGAACGATGAATATTAGAATTGAGACAATTAGTAATGTAATTTGATGATTAAATAGAAATTGAGTATTTAATTTTGATGGGTGATTTCAATCATGATAAAAGTGTAAACCAAGGTAATATTTGACAAGTAGGCTTGCTTTAATAATAAGGAATTGTAGCATGTAATAATTAGGACATTTTATATTTTTAAGAGGGCAGGAATAATTGTAACTACCAGAGATAAAATTTTTTTAGACAGTCAGAATAACAAGCTCCTAGAAAATGTATACAGATTTTTTAAAAACTCATTTTGATAATAAAAAGTTTGAAATTATGCCTTATTTTGTATGACTGTTTGCTGAAATACAAATAATGGGGCTATTAACAAATCTACATGGTAAAAAAAATATGAAAATGTAATATTGAATTAATAAAATCATACAATCGGTGAAGAGATTGTGTAATACGGTTAATTAGATACAAATAACAAGAAGACTACAATATTTGAATGGATTTGGATTTATTGGTGCATGTAAGATATAATTGATATTCATTACTGAAGTTGGTGATTACATACAAGACAAGTCAATCATTTAGAAGGAAGTTGTTAGGAGTAGCTGCTTGATTTGAACAGTTTCTATGGGTGTTGCTGGATACAGAGTGTTAGCTGAGGAATAAAGAAGATTAGCTTGGGATCTTCTATAATACTGAAACTTACCATCAATCTATTGGCGTGACGGTGACTGGCTAAAATTAATATATTTTCATCGGCACTAGCTATCAAAGTGGTACAATAATATTTTATGTAGTTAATATTGACTGCAAAACTTGATTTTCAGACGTTTTAACGTACCTGAATACTAAACTATTGAATTTGAATTTTTTGGATGCAGAAAAGTTTGATTAAGTAGTAATATATTGTTAAATGATTTCTATGTATTCTACTATATCGGCTATTACATCCACAGTCAGTTCTGAGGCAGTTATTGAGCACATGTTATTGATTTCAAGCTTACTCTGGCTAAAATTAATATATTTTGGTCGGCACTATCTATTACAGTAGTGCAATAATATTTTCTCTAGTTCATATTTACTGCAAAACGTGCTTTTCAGACGTTTTAACGTATCTGAATACTAAACTATTGAATTTGAATTTTTTGGATGCAGAAAAATTTGATTAAGTAGTGATATATAGTTAAATGATTTCTATGTATACTACTATATCGGCTATTACATTTATAGTCAGTTCTCAGGCAGTTATTGAGCACCTGCTATTGATTTCACGCTTACTCTGTCTAGAATTGATATATTTTTAAAGGCACTAGCTATTATATAATATTTTCTGTAGTTAATATTTACTGCAAAAGATACTTTTCCGACGCTTTAACGTACCTGAATACTAAATTATTGAACTAGAATTCTTTGGATGCAGAAAAATTTGATATAGTAGTGATATATAGTTACGTGAGTTCCATATATACTACTCTATGGGCTATTACCCTTGCAGTCAATTCTAAGCCAGTTATTGAGCACCTGTTATTGATTTCACGCTTAGTCTGGCTAAAATTAATATATTTTGACCGGAAGTATCTATATCTATATACCGGGTGACAATGAGACTAGGGCCATGCTTATATCTTCTTTATTTATGAATCGATTTGGATAAAATTTTATAGCAAGATACTAGACATAATTTCTGATTGGTCGATAGACATAGTCAAAATGGCTGACTCCCGGTTTTACCGGAAATGATAGCAACTTTGATTTTTTAAATGGAACACCCTGTATATTTTATGTTTTTTTGACTCTATGAGTCAAATTACATATAACAGTCTTGCCAAATTTGAATTTTTTTAAACAAAAAAATTATTTTTCAATTTTTATTTTATACCATACAAGGCCTTGACTTAAAATAATATATTCTAATTGACTCTAGCAACTTTTAATAATAGTTATTTTATAAATGAAGTCAATAGCAAACCCTTAATAAAAGAACAAAGTTTGCTAAACACGTTTTTTAAGAAAAAGACACTTTTTTTAAATGGCACCTACCAAGGGCCATCTTGCCATTAAACAGAAAATTTAATTACCAATCTAACGATATGCGTCACGCACTACTTTATCTTTATCTGAAACTGAAAATTAAATAATTAATTATTTTTTAAATGTATTTAAAAAACCAAAGTTGGTGTTACTTTGGTTTTTCAAACAGATCACTGTATATGTTTTATGTTTTTCAGAATCTACGACTCAAATTACATACAACAGTGTTGCCAAATTGGCTTAGGTATTATTAGTTATTACATAAAAATATTTAAAAAAATAATTGATTAATTAATTTTCATTTTCAGATTAAGATAAACCAGTGCATGATGCATATCGTTAGATTGGTAATTAAATTTTATGTTTAATGGCAAGATGGCCCTTGGTAGGTTCTATTTAAAAAAAGTGACTTTTTTCGAAAAAACGTGTTTAGCAAATTTTGTTCTTTTATTAAGGGTTTGTTATTGACCTCATTTATAAAATAGCTATTATTAAGAGTTGCTAGAATCAATTAGAATAGATTTTTCCAAGTCAAGGCCTTCTATGGTATAAAATAAAAATTAAAAAAATAATTTCTTTGTTTAAAAAAATTCAAATTTGGCAAGACTGTTATATGTAATTTGACTCGTAGAGTCAAAAAACATAAAATATATAGGGTGTTCCATTTAAAAAATCAAAGTTGCTATCATTTCCGGTAAAATCGGAAGTCAGGCATTTTGACTATGCCTATAGACCAATCAGAAATTATGTCTAGTATCTTGGTATAAAATTTTATCCAAATCTATTCATAAATAAAGAAGATATAAGCACGGCCCTAGTTTCATTGTCACCCGGTATATCTATGTATTGCAATGGCTTAATGTTTCGACACCATAAGTATTTAATTCGGTTGCCCTGCTCTGCTAGCTGTAAGTATTTATTTCGTATTTATCAATTAATTTCAAATAATTTCTACTTGAAAAATACTATTGCCATGAAAACTCAATCAGGGTTAGGTTCATTTATCTAGTTGTCTTATTTTTTTAAATTGTCAAATATTTAGAATATACATCTCAATTGTCAAATGACCTTAAATGTCACTGATCTTGACTGAATTCAAAATAATTCTTCTACTTGTAATCAGATACGACCAACGTACACTGTTTTCAATATTATTATTATGTATGACATTCTCTATCTTTTATAGTATAGTATTAACTATTTTAATTATTGCAAGTAATAAATATTGTTCATATACTTCAATTTTATTCTAGGCTAAACTAATAACCAACCTTATTGACGCCATTAATTGCACATCCAGCACCACAGACCCCTTTGTACAATTAGTCAACACACGAACACGTCCAACTGCAAGTAACTGTCCAACTAATTTACAGCCGTCAAATCTTCTATAAAAACCTCAAAGTAGTCGAAGAATCCAACCTCTGTTCAACCAAAAACTGCACCCGTCGACCCACATATCACTCCTTCACAATCCTCTTCTACCAGTAAATTATTCTTGTTATATTCCAAATTAATACCATTTCATTGCAGGCTCAACGTCCCGATGATCTGCCCTCTGCATGAAGACGAAGCACCCCAATATAGCCAATCACGCAGAATCATTCCCAAGTAGATACATCAGTCCTCCATAAATTACTCCTACACCTGCAGTATTCCGCACCAGTCGAATCCCTTCTATTTTTTTTAAACTGTATCAACTCCAATAAAGCAACCCAATCCAAATCTTATATTTTTAGTTATTATAAAATACTCTTCATCCAATTAAAATTGTTATTATCAAAGATCTTCTTTAATTGAGAAATCTGTTACTCGTACACTTCTCCATTCAAAACAACTCTCTTAACTACCGTATTTTCATTATTGATGCTAACTATATTAAAATATACATTTGATACCTACATACTTTGTTATCTTTTAATATTTTAATTTGGTCTGTCGTATCTGATATCAGTAGTAAATAATTTCTATCTTTTAACATCTTACTTTATAAATTAAACTATATGAAATTTATTCTTTCCATTCTCATTTCTTTAAAATTTTATCTCTATTTAAAATTTTATTCAAATAACCTTTTATATTCTAAACTTTTGCAAAGACTGACTACAATGCTTTACCAAATCTTTTTATCGTATTGATCATCAAAATATATCCACTCTTATGATATCATAGCATAATTTCCTCAAATTAAGAAGAAATTTAAAATAAATACTTTTGTTTCTAAATTTGCTTTTTAAATTTTTAACTCTTGTCAGAACATTCAATAATAACTTCTTACATTACAATTGTAACAACTTTATAATAGTAACAAATTGTTTTTAGTTTCCATAGAAACATTTTTTTTTAAATTATTGAACAAACAACTTTTAAAATATTTACATTTTTTTAATTAATGTACGTATAAATCATTGTTATATGGAATCTTCCTCTTATTCGTCCATCCTTTTCATTTATCAATTCATATGTATTGTTATTAAATATTTTCTGTATTCTATAAGGCCCTTCATATGCGTATAAAAGCTTTGCACATATCTTTCTTTTCGGTTAGCTACTTTAAGTTTTTTAACAATTACTAAATCCCCTATACTAAATTGTACCCGTTTTAAAATTTTCTTGTTCTGTTTACTTTCGTACCTATCATGAATTATTTTCAATCTGCTTCTAGCTTTTTCTAACAATTGTCTTATTTCCACATTACATTGTTCTCTTCTCCATGGTCTAGCCGGAATTATTTGTTGACATAAAGTAATTGGACTAATTTCTGTCGTTGTATTTGCAACATTGTTTATAAAATTCTCCACATCTAGCAAATACTGAACCCATTTACTATGCTGTTTATGTGTTAATATTCTTAAATATTTAATCACCTCTTTAATATACCTTTCTGCAATATTGCTTTGAGGATGTCTTATGCTACAAAAACAAATCTTAATTCCCTTTTTACCTAAATTGTTCATTAATCTTGTATTTCTAAAATATGTTGCATTGTCTGCTGGTTTACCTACTTGCTTTTCAAAATTTCCAATTGACTTAATCACATGTTTAGTATTACAATTTTTCGTTGGGTATAATTTTATAAATTTTGAAAATGCATCTACCAAAATATGTTTGAACCCATATTGTCCTGTAACTAAGTTTGATAAGTAATCAATAGCTACCAATTTCATCGGTTCATTTACCCTTATACTTTTAACAATATTTTGATTCTTAAAATTCTTTTCCTTTGCGAATTGACAAATTTGGCAAGTTTGAATTAGTTTCTTAATTAATTTGATATCATTTTTCGTATAAAAACATTCCCTAAACATCAACCAAACTTTTCTTGTTCCACAATGTCCAAATATTGTATGAATTTCCTCAACAATTTCTAACCTTTCTTGTTTGCTTAAAACTATCAATTCTTTATTTTCTATAACCTTTACCAGTAAATTTTCTTTAATTTGATACCCTTTATAGTTGTTATCTTGACTTTGTAATACTAACGTTTTTAATTCTTCAACTTCTTCTGCTGTCTGTTTGATTAATATTTCTTGTTTTGATAACATTCCTTCTTCATAAATTATCTCAATTCCAATCAAGATTTGTTTCGGTTTCTCATAATTAGGTAGGTACATCTTTTCTACTTAAGAAATCTGCAACTACATTTAACTTTCCTGGCCTGTGTTTGACATCAAATTCGTATTGTTGTAAATACAATGCCCATCTGTATAACCTGTCATTATGGAAAGTTTTATTTTTCAAAAACGATATTGCTGAATTATCGGTTTCTATATCAAATTTGTTCCCTGTTAGATAAAATTTTAATTTATTAATCGCAAATTAATTGCCAACATTTCTTTCTCAGCTACGGTATATCTAATTTCATACCCTTTTAATATTCTTGAAATAAAACATATGGGTACTTCTATCCCATCTTGTACTTGTATTAGTTCTGCTGCAATTGCTTGATCAGATGCATCCGTACGTAATATAAACTTTTCTTCAAAATTCGGATATTTCAGTAATAATCCTTCGTAAAACCTCTGTTTGATGGTATTCAATGCTTTTTCTCTTTCTTCCATTTTACATCTTTTCTTAATAATTGTACTAAAGGTAACGTCAACTCTGAGTAGTTACTTATAAACCTCTTGTAATAATTGGAAACACCTAATAACCCCCTTAACTTCTTTAAATTCGTTGGACGAGGTAAATTCTTGATTTCCTCCAGACGTTTTTCATTTATGGTTACTCCATTTCTGCTTAGTTCATATCCTAAATAAGTTACATTATCTTGCAAAAATTCACATTTTAAAATATTCAGTTTTAATCCATTTTTATTTAATGTTTCTACTATAATTGCTAAATGTCTTAAATGTTGTTGTTCGTTTTCAGAAAACAATAAGTTATCATCAACGTAATGCACACAAAAGTCTTCAAATTGGTTTAATATCTTCTGCATTGCTCTTACTAACGCTGCACAAGAAATTGATAACCCAAATGGTACCACTTTAAAGTGAAAAATCTCTCCATCAATATTGAAACCAGTATATTTTCTCGACTCTTCATGTAATGGAATAAGCCAAAACGAATTTTTCAGATCTAATTTTGTAAAAATCTTCTTATCCCAGATTTTACTTAATAATGCATCAATTATTATTTGTGGAGATTCGTATTGTGGCTTTGTAATTTGATTAATTCTGCGTGCATCCAAACATAAACGAAGAGAACCTTCACGTTTTTTAACTACAACTAAAGGATTGATAAAATTACTCTTTGAAGATTCTATTACTCCATCTTTTACCATTTTTTTAATTTCATTCCTAACTTGTCCTCTTAATGCAAATGGAAGAGGGTAAGATTTACTATTAAAACTTTTTGACTCATCAACCTGCAATCTATGAACATATTTTTGTGCTTGTCCTACCTTTTCATTAATAACCTCTTTATTTCTGTGAATTATTTCTAATATTTGGCCTTCAAATTGTTTATTCTTTTCACCTATTTTTAACTCATTCAGCAAAAATCTATTATAAATATTATTATTCTCTACACTATTTATTATATAATTATTAATCACTATACCTTCATTATATTTCATCATGTCTCCATTTTTCTCTAATTGGCAACTCTTATCTTCTTGGCTGACTCTATTGGTACAGATCCAAGATTTACTTAACCCCTTTAAATGAATACATCTTTGTGCACCATCTATATTAATACCCAATTGCTGAATAATGTCTATTCCTAATACCACATCTACACTAAGGCCTTTTACTATAAATAATCTTACAACATTTTCCCATTGATTGATAATTATCTTAATGTTTAACATTCGATTCGTGGTTGATATTTTTCTTTTGGTTGATGATAGCAAATCTATTTTATTTACTTTAATTATATTTTTGTATAGGACATCTAAATTATTGAAAATTATTGATTGATTTATTATTAATCGTTTCCAATTTTTACAGTACATAACAAAAGCACACAACAAAACTAGTGGGAAGAAACACTATCTCTAATGTAAGGACATAAAAGTCTCCTAAAGCTACGATATATCCTACACTCTTTTATGGTCGCCGGCATGTGATTCCAGAAATCCAGGCCCTTATAGAGCAGGGTATTTCTAAGATCGCTCCGCCGAACCAAAGGCAGGTCGAAGTCACCTACATTCCGCAAGGGGTAAGCATGGCGATCTACATTTGTGGCTACTTTCGAACACAGGTAGCCCGGCAATAGGCCTTCCTTTAATTTGAAGATGAAAATCATCGTATTAAAATAAATTCTTTGTTTGACGTCAAGCAATTTGGTCTCATAGAGCATCCCGCGAATGGAGGCATCTCTCCTCCTGCATGTCACAACGCGCAAGGCTTTATTTTGCAGCTTCTGCAGCCTCCTAAACTCCCCTTCATTGCATAGAAAAAGAAGAGAGCTGCAGTAGTCTAGGTGGGGGGCAACCAGAGTTTTATACAGATTTAATCTCACACTCATACTAACCTTTCTTTTCATTCTAGTTAAGAAATACACCTTCCTCGCAAACTTTTTCATCACATACTCTAAATGCTCACTCACACTCAAATCATCTTTAATCATAACCCCAAGTTATTTGTGAACACTCACTTTCTCTAACTCGCTCCCATCCATTCTCAGACTCAAACTCACTACGCTTCTCTCTGCTGCACTACCTAAAATCATCCACTTCGTCTTGGCCGCATTGACCTTAATCTTCTTCATTCTCGCATACTCACTCACTCTGCGTAACTCTGCCTGCATCATTCTGGTAGCTGTGGCGGCATCAAATGCCTCTACGGATATAACGGTGTCGTCAGCAAATTGATGTATGTCGGCCATCAGAAGGGCATGCTTCATGTCATTCACATATAAATTAAACAAATCACAGCTGGTGGGGGCACCTTGGGGAACACCGAGATTCACGGTTCTCTCGCTTGACCTCGCACCATCATAAAGTGTGTACTGTGATCTACTACTCAACCATGATTGAAACCATTTCAGAACATTGCCACCTACACCCACTCGTTTCATACAATCCAGTAAAATTACCCGATCTAGTGTCTCGAAGGCCCTTTTTAAGTCGAGAAAAACTACTACGATCACTTTTCTGTCACGCATAACTTTCTCTCTCCAATCATTAATGACACAGTTGATCGCAGTTTCGCATGAATGGGCTTCACGGAAGCCCGATTGCTCATTCACAATAACAGCATGTGTACTCAAAAATTCCTTAAGCTGTACTTTGGCACAGATTTCCAGAACCTTACCTGTGACCGGGACTTGGTTTATTGGCCTTTTATGCTCTGCCTGATCCGATCCCCTCTCCTTGTCAATCGGAATTACTTGGGTCACCTTCCAGCTAGATGGGAATTCACCCTGCCTAAAGGACTCATTCACCAACTCCACATAACACTGTCCAATCATACCGATCGAATAGAGTAAGACATCCGCATTTACGTTCATCACGCCTGCCTTGGTCTTTATCCGACCGAGGGCCTGCGTGATATCCTCGATGTCAATTTGACGAAATTCCGTCCAAATTGGCTCATCGACCCTCATGCCAAACGTGGTCCAATCAAATACACCAGATGGGAGCAAGATCGATCGATTGATTTCTGTAATGCTATCGATAAAAAAATTGTTTAATTTCTCGGCTACTTCGCTAGCATCGGTTACACGCACACCATCAAACACCACACCCATGCTACTTTTGCTACTATCTTTGTAAAACGATTTCAAGAAACGCCATAATTTGGCTGGATCAGCGCTCAAGTAATTAATCTTCTGCGCGACAAATTGATCCTTACACCTTGCAATTGCCCTATTGTAAATATTCCGCTCAGCCCTATACGCGGCCCAATCCGCTCCAATTTGAGTTAACGAAGCTCGACGATAGGCAATATCTCGGCGAGTACGCTGCTCGTTCAACTCTGGCTGATGCCATGGTGTTTCATGCCGGGCAGTGATCATCCGCCTTGTGACCAAGCAGGAGGCTGAATCTTGCAACGCGCGGCTAATAGCGGCCGCTTTCTCTTTGAGCGGCATCAAGTTAAAACCATCGGGCGAGAAATTCTCACTAAGCTTTACGATGAAATTCTCTTGAGTTAAGTTACGACGATCGATTATCGATTTAGTCGTCAGTGTCTCATCGCTTCGCGAACGCAGTTTGTCTACAAACAACACTTTATGGTCCGATATACGGGGTGATTCAACGACATGTACACAATAATGCGATGAGTTGGTCGCAAATAAATCGATAATCGTCTTTGCACGATGCTCTACCCTTGTGTAAGATTTGACTAGTTGCCTTAAATCAAAGTAGTTCAACAAACGTATCAAACGATTTCGATAAAAATCGCCGCGGCGGGATACGTGCATATCAATATTAAAGTCACCGATTATGTTTAGCTGCCTGGTAACAGTAGTCCATTCTTCACACAGTTCCTCGAATTTATTTAAGAAATTAGCCGTGCTCTCTCCAGGTGAGCGGTAGATCGCTACCCATCTACCCTTAAAATTACCCGACTTAATATCTAGCGCCAGAAAATTACTCGCACCTAATTGTACATCACAAACGATCTCTACAATATAATCTGACCTGACATATATCACTACGCCTCCCGTGTGCCGCGAGACTGAATTGCTACGGTACACTCTATAACCATTAATGGTTATCTCAGCATCGAATATATCGTGTGTCACCCTAGTTTCACTTAAAAAAAGCATATCGGGCCTGAAAGTTACAACAAGAGCTTCAACCTGTGCAAAATTCTTAACTAAACTCTGAACATTTGTATAAATTACCGGCACCCAATTGATTACAGGCAATAATTGCTATGTCGAATTATCAATACGCTCACGTGCTTGCTTAAGCTTCCTTTCGAAGACTGGACACTTGAAGTCCCACGCCGTATGACAACAGTCTAGTTCAAGATTCAACTGATCAGCTGCGCGAACACAATTCACACATTTTGACTCCTCAGATGTGCATTCACTCGTTTTATGCGCACCCGCACACCTCGAACAGGCCACTTTAAATTTGCATTGCGCTGCGTGATGATGATAACCCGAACAATTGAAGCATCTGACGACGTCCACAAATTCCTTTACCACACAACGGTCCCATCCAATTCTCAATCGTCCGGCTCTGATGATCTCCTGCTGCGTCTTACTGTCGCATTTAATAACGGTCATGATCTTGCCACTATTTCCTCATTTATTAATGATGCCATCGCACCACTATCTATCAAAGCTAAATATTCAATATTATTTAAAAGAACTTTAAGAAATGGTAGTGTTGAAATGTGGTTTTCTTCTTCTTCATTTTCAAGTAAAAATTCTCCATCATTTTCATAGCTATTATTAAAATACATGCGGTTCTTATTTAAACAATTTAAAATTGAAGTTTTTTTTTATCTTCTGAGTATGCTTCCAAAACCTCAGCTTCTTCTATCCGATCTACTTTTTCTTGTATCGGTCTTTCATGATTGTAATCTTGCCTATACACTGTATTTATATACTGCCGTTTAGGATATTTATTTCTCATGTCTTCTTGATTCCTTTTCATGTCGTTTTTATCATCAATCATTTCATGGTATCTCTTGCGTTCATAATTATCCAGATTGTTATTCGGATATTCCCTATCATAATTCTTGTTATAATTTCTATCATAATTATTGTAATTGTTCCTATTCAAATAGTTTCCGTGGTCATTATTGTTTCTCCATCTATCAAATCTCCTATTAGAATTATACGCATTAACATTCCTGTCTCCTTGTCTAAAATTATTGTGATTATACCTGCCAAAATTAAATTTTTGTTGAGTTTCTTCGAAATTTCTCTTACCAAAATTTTGAAAATCTGTTTCTTCTCTTCGGTTGTTAACCCTATGATTAACAATAGCCATGTCATAATTTCTAACTATTCCTAAAAATTCCTTCATTTTTCTAATATTTTGGACTGCAACAGCTCTTGTTATTTCTTCCTCCAAATGTCGTGATAAGTGTTGTACGATTTCTTCCTCATCTAATTTTGGTGTTAAATGTTGAGCGCTATTAAATTTTTGTATTACGTACATTTCACGAGTACCACCTTTTTCAATATATCGCCCAGTTGTTAACTGTGTTCTAACTTGAGCCTGATGTGTGTTACTCCAATATTAGTCCTTAAATAATTTCCTAAATTCTTCATAACTGCTATATTTTGATTTTACAATACTGTGCCAAACATCTGCATAACTTTTTAAACTCATATTAATTATTTGTAACTTTTTATTTTCATCAGTTATCGTCTTCATAATATCATCTAATTTTACTAAAAATGTCATAGGTTGTTCCCCTATTCTACCTTCAAAAATAGGTACCCTGTCTGCTTGGAATCCTAAATAAGTACTCCTTTGATTACTATTTAAATTTTCCGCACCATTTTGTATTCTTTGAAACCTGTCTTCTACCTCCTTAAACTTCTTTGTATGATCCTCTGTTATCAAACTTACTTTTCTTGTATTGTTCTGAATTTTACCTTGCAATTCTATACAGTTTTGTTCTACCGTTCTTTCAATTAGATCCACTCTTTTATCCATGTGCTCTTTCTGTCCTTTGATTGTGTCTTCTATCGTTGACTTCATACCTTCTAGTTTTCCTTCTAGTTCTTCTTGATTCTTTTCCAACCTTTCTCCCATGGTTTGTTTTAAAGTACCCTCTAACTGTTTATTTTCTTCCTGCCTTTCTTGTCGTATTTCGTTCTTAACTTCATCTTTATACTTTTCTAATGTTGAACAAATATTATTTATTTGCATTTGCAGTTCTTGTTTATTTTTGATCTGAATCTTATAAATTTCATCCTTCAACTCCTTCATCGCTTCTTCCATCTTTTATGCATGCTTCTTGCTTTCATCAGCCTTTTCCTCAATTAACTTTTGTGATCTTCTTTCTCTTTCCTCCGCGTCCTGCTGAATCGACGCTTGCAATCTTTTTTCTATCTCTTCTGCATCCTTCTTACTTACCTCAGCATTTTTCTCAATTGACTGTTGTAAATCTTTCTTCAACTCCGCTGCATCCTGCTGAATTGACTGTAGTAATTCTCTTTTAGTTTCCTCAGCTTCTTTCTTTGACCTGTTTTCCCTTTCCTCAGCTTCTTTCTTTGACCTGTTTTTCCTTTCCTCAGCTGCCTCTGCAGTTCGTGTAATGAGTGCCATTATCTTTTCAATATCTTTAGTTGATATTGTTGGTTCTTGCAACTGTAATCTTACCTGGTCTCCTTGTACCCTTTCTTCTTGCTGTACCTCTTCACCTTCTACTCCGGCATTACTCGCTACTACTTCCATCTCTTCTTGTTCTTCACCTTTTTCCTCTTCAGTCTTCTTGCTTTTTCGTGTAATTCTTTTATCAGCCATTCTATTATTTACTGTACAAAATATTAACCTTTTATAATAATTAATAATAATTAGATTCAATGACTTTAATTATTGGTTATTCCGTCCTGTTGTATTTTTATTTATTTCAAAAGAAATCTAATCTGACACAGTTTAAATTCTGATTATTTTTTTATAATTGCCAATGCACTCAAATTACATAAATATGCTCTTGTAAACTAGCTAACACAATAAGCCCCATGTTTGAACTACTCTTATTTTTGAAATTTCAATTACCCCACGTTTTGGGCCGTCATAAATTTATGCAATGGCTTAATGTTTCGACACCATAAGTATTTAATTCGATTGCCCTGCTCTGCTAGCTGTAAGTATTTATTTCTTATTTATCAATTAATTTCAAATAATTTCTACTTAAAAAATACTATTGCCATGAAAACTCAATCAGGGTTAGGTTCATTTATCTAGTTGTCTTATTTTTTTTAACTTGTCAAATATTTAGAATATAAATCTCAATTGTCAAATGACCTTAAATGTCACTGATCTTGACTTAATTCAAAATAATTCTTCTACTTGTAATCAGATACGACCAACGTACACTGTTTTCAATATTATTATGATGTATGCCATTCTCTATCTTTTATAATAAGTATTAACTATTTTAATTATTGCAAGTAATAAATATTGTTCATATACTTCAATTTTATTCTAGGCTAAACTAATAACCAACCTTATTGACGCCATTAATTGCACATCCAGCACCACAGACCCCTTTGTACAATCAGTCACCACACGAACACGTCCAACTGCAAGTAACTGTCCAACTAATTTACAGCCGTCAAATCTTCTATAAAAACCTCAAAGTAGTCGAAGAATCCAACCTCTGTTCAACCAAAAACTGCACCCGTCGACCCACATATCACTCCTTCACAATCCTCTTCTACCAGTAAACTATTCTTGTTATATTCCAAATTAATACCATTTCCTTGCAGGCTCAACGTCCCGATGATCTGCCCTCTGCATGAAGACGAAGCACCCCAATATAGCCAATCACTCAGAATGATTCCTAAGTAGATACATCAGTCCTCCATAAATGACTGCTACACCTGCAGTATTCCGCACCAGTCGAATCCCTTCTATTTTTTTTAACTGTATCAACTCCAATAAAGCAGCCCAATCCAAATCTTATATTTTTAGTTATTATAAAATACTCTTCATCCAATTAAAATTGTTATTATCAAAGATCTTCTTTAATTGAGACATCTGTTACTCGTACACCATTATAATTATATTTCACATTATTTAAACTTTGTAGATTTATTTACTCACTGTTCTTTATTATGCCAGTACCATTATTATATATAAAACAGTCAAGTTTTCAACATTTTATTAATGTCCAAAATATTATGTTACATATTTCAAAATTTGTTATTCTTCATTCAAAACAACTCTCTTAACTACCGTATTTTCATTATTGATGCTTACTATATTAAAATATACATTTGATACCTACATACTTTGTTATCTTTTAATATTTTAATTTGGTCTGTCGTATCTGATATCAGTAGTAAATAATTTCTATCTTTTAACATCTTACTTTATAAATTAAACTATATGAAATTTATTCTTTCCATTCTCATTTCTTTAAAATTTTATCTCTATTTAAAAATTTAATTCAAATAACCTTTTATATTCTAAACTGTTGCAAAGACTGACTACAATGCTTTACCAAATCTTTTTATCGTATTGATCATTAAAATATATCCACTCTTATGATATCATAACAGTATATATATATACAGTGTGTCCCCGGATAGGTGAAACGACTCTTGTGAAAGGTAAAAAAATTTCGATTTAAATTTTAACTTTTTGGGGTTCAGCCCTGCTTGTTTAAAGGCGAATTTTTAACAATTTCAGATTGGAAAAATTAAGTAGGTATGCCTTGGACATTTTCAAAAAAACCATTTTTATGTAGGGTAAAGTGCTTTTTATGTGACAAATACGACAAAAAGTTATTAAAAATAGTTGTTTAGAATCACCATTTAGGCACCTATACCAAATTTCAAAATCCTCGGCCAACTTTGATTTCTCACATTTTCTTTCAAGTTTATTTCCCAAATCAAGGAATGTTATTTTTAACAAAGTTTTTTATTGTGAAATAAAGAACTTTGTTAAAACTATTTGTTTTGCCTTAAGAAATCTTTGTTAAAATTAAATTCTTTGATTTGGGACCTAAACATAAAATAAATTGTGTGAGATCAAAGTTGGCCGAGGATTTTGAAATTTGGTATAGGGGCGTAGATGTTGATTCTAAACAACTTTTATTAATAACTTTTTGTCGGTATTTGTCACATCAAAGGCACTTTACTCCACAGAAATATAGGTTTTTCGAAAATTTTCAAGGCATACTTGACTTTTCAAAACTGAAATTATGTTAGAAATTGGCCTTTAACCAAGCAGGGCTGAACCCCAAAAAATGAAAATTTAAATCGAAAATTTTTTACCTTTCACATGAGTCATTTCACCTATCCGGGGACACACTGTATATTATATATTTGCGTCAGTCTGTGTCAAAACTGACGCAAAACCTAACCTGATAACCTCGAAACATACTAGCCAGGAATAAAAAATACTTCCCTCGGGTTATTCGGGAATCAATAGAAATTATTAAAAATCGAAACAATTTCAATCGAGAAGACGGCTACCGCCTTAGTAACACATGGAAGGTAGCTCTGAAAAACCAATTCATCCATAAACAAGTCTTAATAACATACTAGATCTACATGAGCAGCCAACCGTAACGACTCCTCGGTATATAACCAGGAGCAAAAGGCACCAACATCAGTCTTTAGAAAACTTCTGAAGAAGTTGACAGCATGAGCAGCGAAACGTCAAGTTCAAATCGACGACCACGGCATAACCGGGAAGAACCTACCATTATGAATAATGGCCGTGAAAGCCTACATTCGACAACTTCAAGAATAATTTTTCCGCAGGTTATCGCCCAAGAAATTATAAATTTATATAGTATCATATTATTTGTTTATTATACAGAAATCAGTTTATTTATAGTTCTAAAGTATTTTTAATAACAAACGTTAATTCGTTATGCAATAGCTTAGTAACGTTAAAAATAGTAGTTTTATCGTATGAACATTGAGAATGTAAGTCATACTAGTAACGCCCAATCACTATTTAGTATTTCTAAAAATCAGTCAATGAAACATATTACAGCGAATACGTAATCGTCCAAACTCTATCTCCCTTACTGTAGTGTTCCTTTATTTATTTCAACTCAAAGTCTAATCGAATAATCTAAAAAGCATAGCTAGCTACCTAAACATTACTATGCAAAGCCCCATTTCATTTTGCGTTACGTTATTAAATAGTTCCTCGAGGAAGTTTGTTTTCTAATATGGTTTGCCCGCGCCTCTTGGCGTGGCGTGATTTTGATTTGGCCTAAGGAATGCTCGACCTTCGAAATTGACACATGCAAAGAAAAGGCAGGCTATGTGCGAAATATTTTATTTAGAAGCCATCTCTGCTGATTTGGCATAGTTTTAACTAGCAATCTGTGGAAGCCTAGAGTTTCTGTAAGAATTGGTGTAGGCACAGCGGCGTCTCTTCAAGCACGTTCAGGCCGATATCCAGCTGTGTCAAGATTTTCATTTTCAGTTTTTTCTTGTGAGTTCTAGTTTTGTGGTAATTAGGCCTGATTCCATACCTAATACTTCCAAGTCTCCAGCTCCCAAACATCGAGCTCATATGGATTGCGATCTACTCCTGTTGCCCGACTTCATAGTACAAAACGTCTTTTGCGGCGTGAGCTCCAGATGCGAGCAGTTTTGGCGGCGGCGGTGGCTTGAATTTCTTTCGGCTACAGCCTGTATTTGCCCTAGGGTCCTATTCAACAATTCCTAGCAGAGACTGGCGAGATCCTCCATAACATCGCTATGATAGTGCTTCCAACTATGTTTCGTGAGTTCATGCATTGATTTGAGCTTACTTGTTTTATTTATCGGTTAAGGGCCATTGCCTAAGAATAACCAGTTCAACGAAAGCCTTTGATTATCAAACTGTACGCGATAAATACTATGCAATGCTTGAAGAGTTAGGTTTTCATCAGTTAGAATGGCTGAAATTTTGTATGTACCTAATACTTAATTCCACAAGCGTCCTTGGACACCCAGCTTATTGTGATTTCCATTTTAAAAGTTTGCAAGCCTGTGTTTGAGCACTTCTATATCAGCGCAGCGTCTGTTGTATGCAATGTGTTTCGAATTTTAATAATTCACATTTGTGTGTTATGATTTGCGTCACTCCAACTCATTTATTTGTTACTTTAAAATTCTGAGCCTCATTGAGCCTCCAGCTTTAATTATTATGTTTATTACAACACTGTGTATGATATGAAATTATATTAACTGTTGCTGGTTTATATTTACTTGTACTGTACTACGATACCTAATGAACCTGCCAGTATTCTTTTTAAGATTTAGGTTGAAGTAAAAGGCCTACAATGTAGGTGGTGACTTGATCGGTAGCTAGATTTGTTTTTTTGCTGTGTTTAACGACTGGCGCCCATTTTGTGTTAATTTATGAGGGTACCTGTAAATCTATAATCCGCTTATCGTCGCACGACGTGTTTCCTACATTCTTCCCTCGCGTTGTTCAGAATTTCTCAAAAACTCTCAATTCTTGGCAAACTTATTTACATAATTTCATTGTTACTTCAGAAGATGAAACATTTCTCGGTGCGGACTATGATTTCCATGAACAATAAAATCTTTTAGCTCTAACTGTAGTGTACTGTTAGTTCATAAACGTAAAATCAACCGTTTACTTACTTTAAAATGCCTATCAAAGGCTTTTGGTTGTCATTAAGAAGCCATGGTCATAAAACAATGGGTAATGATTCTGATCTAGTAAACAACAACAATAATAAATCAATTAATAACTTTAGTGACATAATATTCTTTCTTTGGTGTTTATGAAAATAACGCTACATAACGAACATTTCAGCATTGGAGAATTTGGTATGTCGTGGCATTGTCGTAGGCAGAACAAATTTCTATGTCACTAATGTTGTTAATTGATTTATTGTTGTTATTTGCTAGATCACAATCACTGCCCATTGTTTTTGTGATCATGGCTACTTGATTATTTCACGTCTTAATGTCAAAAACCTTTGATACGCATTTTAAGACAAACGGTTGCTTTTACGCTTATGAACCAAGAGCACTTTATTTTTACGCATTTTAATTCTCTTTTGGATAATAACCTAACATTTACAAAAAAAGTTACAGATAATCAAGTTCGAGCTAAAAAAGGTTTCAAAGATAGGTAAAGTGCCTCTTACAGTCAAGTATAGTGTATGGATACTTACATTTTTTTTAAAAATTATTGTAGTGCATAATAGTAACATGCGTATTAACAGTAAAATTAATATCTTTATTTTTGTGGAAATTAACATAAAAATGAGAAATTTAACCTGAAGGCCCTATAACTTCTTACTGGAGGGACTTTGTACTGAGGTAAGCAATCTATGACCAATTGGTGTCCCATTCTTTTTGAGACACCCTGTATAAAGGTGATGAGGAGTTTAACTTGTTAGAATAATTCATAAATAGTAGTCGTAATTTTAGAAATGTCTTGAAATTGCTTAAAAATGCTACAAGTTACTATTTGTGATAGAGCAAGAATAACTACAAATGCAGAATTGTCCCATTTTTTTGCCGTAACTGTACGTCGCGTCGCCCGCTTTGATCTACCGTTCCTAGAGGTAGTAATATAGGTGGGATTGAAATTTGGCAACAATATTTATTGTACAAGAGTACGACTTTAGGTTAGCTGCAGTTTAAAATTTGTGTGTATTTAGTAGAGACATTCCTGTGTAATAATGTAAAAAATATGTGTAGACCGTAACAAGATGGTGAATTTTTCTCTCCCTCTTATATTACTGACTCTAGGAATGGTAGTTCAAAGTGGGCGACGTAGGACGTACACTGCAAGGTTTGTTTGTTAATTTGTTTCCAGTGTTTCCTGTTGTGTGTACCGGTGGTATTGTTCTGGGGTTATATTGTATGCATTAATGTACATTATATGATTGTATGCCACGGTTTATCTCTATGGTCAGTTTGATTGGATTTCTGGTGTAGTATGGCTGTAGGTGGCACCTATAATTGCGGATTCTTAGCAGCAGTTCAAGGTAAATATCATAATTAAATTTTACTATTATCGCTGTGAAGATCAAAATAGACGTTTGTAACTGTAACCATGCAATGCACCAGTGCAGCTTGAGATTAGTGATAATTTAGTGTTTCGTACAGATTGGCGTTTTAACTCGATTGAGGTTATTTAGACTATCGCTCTTGGAGCTAGTAATGTTGGAGCGATGCTCTACTTCTGAAGTAGTTGTGGGCTTTGTTAAAGTTTATAATTTTGATTTCTAAACGATTATACAGAGTGTATTTTAAAAATCGTCCACAAACGAAAACTGAAGATTCTGTCTTTCAAAATAAGATAACAATTCATATAAATGTTTGCTAAACGAGATACAGGCAGTCTCGAAAGCAGGTTTCTGGTGTTTTTAAAAATTTGTCAAAAAATAAAATGTCTATTAAATTGAGATTGGTGCATTCAAATAAATACTTACGCATATACAGTCAACTAATAAAGTACATTTTAGTTACCTGGCATCACCCAGCTGCATAGAATTCTAAAAATCAATCACCAAACCTTAGCAAAAACGTACCTATACTACATTTTTTTGGGAGAATACTGCTTTAGATTTATCGTTACTTTTTGGAAAGAAGATCGTAATGGTAATTTTTGTATTTAAGAAATATACAAGTTGAATGAAATAATAACAGGTAAACAAATGGAAAAAGGAATGGCAACTTTTTTAATGAGGAAAAAATAGTATATTGGTTTATTGGGATTAAAAGTGGCACTTTGTTGGACAAGCAATTATGTTTGGATTTGCGAGATGAAACGTAGGGTAGCCAAGCGAATGCAAAAATTGCAAGTCCAACAGAGCTTAACACCAATTTTGTTAAATTACAAAAACAACAGCATATCGTTATTAACGTTTACATGTCAATGCCTATATCATCTTCTGAACTCGTGGAATCGGCACCGGCAGCAATATTCATTAGTTTGATTGGAGGTAGTGTAAAGGAGGATTCCTCGGTTTTGTCAACGTGGTTGACGAGTTTATCAAGAATGTTAGGTAGCAGTTCACTGCTACGTTCAGGACTGTAGTTATGCTTTGTTTTTTTACGTAGCTCACACAATTACTACTTACATTAAATATACAATTATGTGATGGAAGTCTTAAAAATTCTTCTTTTATTACATTTAGAAACTACTTTTGTTGGAATCTTTTGTGGAATTTCAATATTAGTTTTGTAATATTTTGGGCCGGTTGCAGAAAGCAATGTTAAGTCTGGTGTTAGCTAACGCGACGTCAAAGTGAACAAAAACGAATCAAATCTCAAATGCTTATGGTAACTAATACATTAGTAAACAAAATTTGATGCGATTTTGTTCACTTTGACGCGACGTTAGCTAACACCAGACTTAACATTGCTTTCTGCAACCGGCCCTTTGTGTTGCAACAAAATTCAATTAAAATAACAAAAAATGAGTTTAATACATAAAATCCAAGGCATAACAGTACATTATTTTACAAATTATAGTTATTTATGGTACAAGTGTGTTATACTATAAATAAACTACGAGAAAACAGTTGAACCCTTGAGGCCACCGGATCGGGGGGGATCATTTTTCAAGTGAATTATTTCTACTAGCACACGCGTCCCATACAAAATTTTATCCAACAATTCGATAAATATCTAAAACACAAATTTTGTATTGACAGCTAGGAAAAGTCAAAGCGACAAATTAACTGGCACTCGGCTAAAGTACCGAGAGATCAAATAAATTTATAACTAGTCGTCTGTGATTCGTGTTATATGTTTGGCAGTCCTGAAGTGTGTTGCCGGTAGGCACTGTTAGCCTATGTCAAATTCGAGGTGAAGTAGGTTATATTGTGGACGTTTATTATTTGACACAGACTGACGCAAAACTTAACCTGGAAATCTCGAATTTGACATAGCCTGACAGTGCTACCAACAATACAGTAGTGAGTAACTTATAGTTCTTACTGAGTGTTGGATAAATTGTTTTTTCTGAAATAGTTCGTATTTTGTCAATTACTAAACATTTTTGGATCAGGAAACTAGAATTTCTCTGCGACCCACGACAATAAAAACCAGACTAGTATGGTTTTACTAAAACATCATCTTATGAACTTTAATGCAAAATATTAACAGTGGTGTGTTGTACATTTGAAATATGGTAATCATTTTGAAACTGCTCTAGAATCCACATTTTCATTGGAACATGCTGAAATACTCATTTCAGAAAAATTTATTTAAAGCTCTGAATCAGAAGCACTAACAGAATCGGTTATTTCCTTTCCTAGTATTCGATTAGCAGTTTGAAGTTTATTTTGTAACCTTCTGCTACACTTTCAGACTGCTACCGCCAGTGCCTTTTCTAATTGGTTACATCTCCTCCAGCATCAATCAGCGGGCTGCTGAACTACGCCATAGGCGATGTCCTGTGTAACTAACCAAGGTAAGCAGCAATTGGGAAAACTTCAGTATAGCGTCCCCACTGGGTTTGATGTTTGCCGCGTTTGTGTAGGTGGCGGGCGAAGATAAACGTCAACGTAACCTACAAAAGTTGGTTAGAATGATGTAATTTCACGATTTCTCGATTTAAAACAAACATAATATACCCCTCGGCACTGGAAGTTCCATTTTATCCCTCATGTGGTTTATTTGCATTGGCACTACGGGCCTCGGCAATTAAATCCACATTCTTGAGAAAAAGTTAAACTTCAGTGTCTTGGTATACAAATTACTATTATCAATCTAGTATGGAGCTGTTAGCTGATCCTATTTTTGTTTAATTTCTCCACAGTTTCCAGAACTAATAGGTAAACAAACACTGTTTTTCTATGAAAATTAAAGTTACAACATCTTAACCCCTTAATTTGTCTTGAGTAGTTTAGTATCTTAACACTCCAATGGTCGCAATCTAATCCTACACATGAGGTCGCACTGTATCTGAAGGATGCCAGTATATCTTTCTCATAATTATTATTAAAAAAGAGATACTTTATTTTAAACACTTGTAACTATAAAAACAAACTTATTATAAATGTAAATACAATTATTTAATCAGTTACCGAGTCACACATTTATGTTTTCTGCATTTATGCACTTTTCGCATAACATTTTGCAATGCTGAAGACATAAAAATTGTTTGCAACTATAACCTATATATTTACTGAGCTTCTGTTGGTGGCTTGACTCTTGCTAAGCCTATTTGTAGATCTAAAGGCATTCCTCTTGTAAGAACACTTCTACGTTGCAAATGTTCATGTGTAGGCTCATACCCCAGGGTGCGCAAAAACCTTCTTCTAGGAACTGGAGGATATTTTCTACCTATATAGATCATTCGTGGATTTATGCCGGCCATGTTCAGTATTGAAAACAATATTACCATTGGCCATCATCTTCTTATTGTTGAAGACTGAATTATTAAATTATGATCAAATTGACTTCTTTGGTCAATTACACTCTCTTGTACATTTAATTAAATCTTATTCAGTTAGTATAGTAAAGATTGGTTTGACATAATAATTCAAAATAAATATGTTGTCAAATTATTTAATCAAATGTTTCAACTTTTTCCAACTTGATGTTAAAATTAATTAAGATAACCTAAACCAAAATATGTCAATTTCTAATTATAATTTCCGAAAACGTCGAGAACCCGAATCAATGTAAATTTAGAAAAATAAATATTCTAAATTTCTAAATATAAATTACAAATATTTCCACTAATTTTGCCATACCAAACTTCTTATTTCTTTCTTAATGAAATAAAATAAATACACACTAACCATCTTGAAGTATCGCTTGTACCTGAGTGTATTTTCTATCTGCTCCTAACTGAATGACAGCCTGTAAACACCTCCTTTGTGTTGTTCACGATCAAAATAGCTCGTTGAAGCTCTCTGATCCCTTAAGATCTGGATATACCGTAGCACAGCATGCTACAAACACAAACACTTGCATCTTTTACTGGTTGAAGCAAAAATTTGCCACTTAAAATGGCTTTAAACAATATTGAAGTTCTAATCTGAATAATAGTTGTGACCTTTGGTCAAATTTGATCGTAAAGAAGGTTGTCTTGCTATTACGTATCAAATATACAAATATTACTTTTGCAATTAAAGGAAATATAGCCCTTTAACGTGATTATTTAAACGTATATTATTATTTTTAAGATACTTTTTACTTCGTGTACACTGGTTGCCCATGACTACTACCACCAGTTATCTACACACAACTGTTATCACATGATACCCATTAGATATCTGGATATTATTATTGAATTAATTAAGCATCCATACAGCATGCTGCATTACAAACTAAGGCAAACATTTTCAAGTCATTTGGCCGGCTTCGAAGGAGTGTAATTATCGTTAAAAGCTTTAAATATAATACGTACAGGTGCTAATTTATCTGTTTTTCTTCTGTCGTTCTTTGTTTCGGAGTCATTAAAACGAACACATCGTACTAAAAGTGTAAACCTTTTCAAAGACATTGTAAGTCTAAATCTTTCTATTCCATTTTTATCGGATGCTCATAATTCCTCTAAGTTTAATCTATTGCCCCTATAGACCCCAGCTAAATATAAAAGGCCTTTACTTCAGGTCTGTAAACTTAGCATCTCTTTGTCTCAAGTAATTACGTTTTTAATTTTAACTACACTGATTTGTGTAAATTACAATTATATCACGAATGTTATCATCAAACAGGCATTTCCATATATCTAACACTCCCCTTCCTCCAACTGCCGAATTTTTCACTCCCGGCAGATGTATCAAAATATTCTCCTCTCTTTTTCTAGGAGTTAGTTTCTTTTTTTGCCAAAATATTTTATTTTTTCCAAGAAAATATTCTGTAACATCCCCTTCATCATCACATTCGTCCTCTTGCTCCGTTTCGAAATCGTCCGCCCTTTTACTTACGGCATCTGGCTCATTCTCAACTTCTTCCCCGAAACTCTTCACCTTCATTGTCAGAATCCTGTTCGAAGATTTTTGGAGCTCAGCGACATCATCTGCATTATTGAAGTAGTATATTCTTATATCAAGGCGCGATCCAACTCTGTATCTCGAATCTGGGGCAGGTTGAGCATTGTACCGCCAGATGCAAGCGCATAAAGCACCAGCCTCTACACCGCAAGGTAAATGAGGTTATAGGTAATATATACATACATATTCTTATATCTCCCATTTAGTGATGTTAAGTTTCATGAAAACCTTGAAACTTGTGCAACTTTTAGGATTCCTGTACATTAAGTGGCTTTCAGCATTTTAAAGTATCTAATACAGTAATGCCAATATATAATATTTAAACAACATTAATTTTACTTAAAAGGGGTTACAAATTATGAAATTACAAGACACAGTTTTTAAAAATAACAGTGTCATCAGTTGTGACCTCGTCACTAACTTCTGCCATATTTAATGTATAGTTTTTCATTAATTCCTCATATTGGGATAGAGAAGCATCCGACTCTTCTGAGTTTGTAAATCTAAGTTCTTCTTCTTCATCATCATCAATTTCATGTATTTTAGGTGGCTTTGTTTTGGGTATAGATAGGTACAATACCCGAGAATAAGTCAGTTGTTTGTAAAACTATCGGTTAAAAATAGGATTTGTAAGATTTATAAACGGAAATCAAAACTGATAGCTGGGGTGATAAAAAAAAAGCATTACTGCGAGGAATAACAAATAACCAAATATTCACGTAAAAAATAAGTAAATAAATATACTGTTACGTTTTTACGTTTGGGCTATTTAAAAATTATACAACGCTTCTTGTATTGAACATTTATTTACAACTATTAATTATTATTATTTACAAACACACGAATTAACAAGGCAGAACACAAATTACTTAAACTAACGAACTACAGGCACTATTTCTAACAACGATACATTTATTTATTTATATGTGCTGGATTAAACATCAATTATTTATTTGGCTATTTACGACTTAAACACTAACGATTTATATGGTTATTTATCTGTTATTTATTTCACTAGGGCTATATACACAAGGTTCATTTATATGGGAGCTCTACACGCTTTGCTGCCGAATTCGAACTGATTTCTTATTCCTGCGGCACGTATTTGTATATCCGAATAATTTTCTTCTAGAACAATCCAGACTTTGCTCGTATGTTCCGGCAAATGCATGACGCATTCGCGTGTTAGTCAGCAAGGTCGCTGACGTCACGCGTCTGCAGCTGGCTCCAAGTTGCTTCCCGAAGCTCCGGAACAATGACTCATTCGTCCGCAGCTGGCCCCAAGGCTGTCTGCCGGCGGCGGTGGCTTACGCGTTTGCAGCTGCCTAAGCGCAAGGTCGTTACAATACTTATATAAAACATAATTTGTACAATGATTGCAATGTATCTACTGGATACGAAGTTTGGTAAATCGCTTATTTGTAAAAATATTTTTAAAATCTAAAAAAGTAAGATTTATAAACGGAAAATCGACAGAACCGGGAAAAATAAATAAAAAATTTCAAACCTTAGAATACTTACAGCATAGGTCGTTTGGTATCTCTCAGATACATAAAGATCTTCAGTTGCATTACAAAAACACTCCACTGTTTGCAGCGACAACACCACCTTCTAAGAACTATTTTAAATGGGAGGCAAAACAAAACGAGGTGTATCTCACAGATCAGTTGCGACTGTTGGAGTGTTAAAAGCAGTTGAAAATTCTTTAATGATTTGTATGTTATGTACTTACGTAGTATTAATTATTAATCTTAGCTTTCAGTTTGACCCTGATACTGTACTGTGATCACTTCCAAATTTTTTATTCCTAAGAATTAATGAAACATCGGTTGGTCATGTATTCTACTAAATTTGCTTTTTTTTGCAGCTGTCGCCACTGTGGTGAGATTCCTGCTGTGGTATGAAGCATTATCAAAGGATACAAGATTTATTTGAACCAGTCAGAAAACATAGTCTGTTTTCCTGAATTCAAAAAGAAGAAATTGCTCTTCAAAACTTATGTAAATGATTATAGTAGTTTGCCTTTTCCGGAGCAGGGAGGGATGCTTGAGATTTATAGAGGAGCTAAGTGACAAGTGCACAGCCATTTTGAAGTTTGTATGGACCTGTTCTAACTATAGGACTCCTAAAGTGAAAATGGGCAGTGAAAAAGAGAATTATGCAATAGAGTCCGTGGATCAACAAGGGATTACAAAATACAATGGGTTAATGACATTCAGCGCTTTGGTGGTTGAGACTGGATGAAAACTGTACACCAAAGAATAAATTCAAGGACTTTGATGAGGCTTATATTATGCAGTGGACAGATAGGAGCTGATATGATTATGTCATCCATTCGCGCCTCAATTACTGCATTTCTTGCTGTGATCCATGTCTTGTTCAGGTATTTATTTATTTATTTATTTATTACAAGTATGGACGGACTCGAAGTCCTTTTACAGAAAAAAATGAAAAATAACATATCATTAATTCCGACGATAGTGACGACATGGCTCGTTCACTCAAAAACAAAAATAGTACTCCTTGCTACCTTACAAAAGTGACTCAAACTAGGATCTAAAATATCACATGAGAGATCATTACACATGGCGCATATACGGGTTAGAGGATTGTTTAAGGTGTAGCACGACGTATAAGTTGACAAGGCAAAGGTGGTGACTGATCTCGAGGGCCGTGAAGGCACCTTGAACATCATTTGACTCAAAAGAAGGGGGCAGTCCAGTTGTCCGTTTACTAATTTGTAAAGAAAAAGCAGATCAAAATATTTCCTCAGGGACTCGAGTGAGGGAATTTGTACCGTTATAGATATTTCATGATAGTTGTGATCGCAAAATGGGTCCTGCAATCCCAGTCTCGTCGCTGCAATTCTAAAAAATTTATGTTGGACCGTCTCCAGCCGATCAATGTACACTTTAAAGTTTGGAGACCACACTATTGAGCCGAACATTAATAAGGGTCGCACAATCATAACATACAAAGTCTTAATAGTAGAAACCGACCTAAGTTCAAAGCAAACTCTCCTAATAAACCCCAAAAGTTGATTTGCTTTATTAACTGTGAAATCTATTTGTTGCGAGAAAGACAGTTTAGAATCGAAGATTACCCCAAGATCGCGGATAGTAAATACTCGAGCTAAGGACACCGAGTTTATTTTATAGTCCTTAGACAAGGGAGCTCTGGCACGGGAGAAAGATATGCACTTACATTTCTCTGGATTTAAGTTTAGATCATTTCTCTCACACCAGGTTGCGAACCGATCTAATGCCCTCTGCAAAACTACAGTGTCCTCGTCTGCCTCTATACGTTTGAAGATCTTACAGTCGTCAGCAAATAGCAACACTTCTACGTCTTTCAGAACTAAATGCAGAGCATTAATGAACATGATAAATAGCAAGGGACCCAGGTGTGATCCCTGTGGAACTCCTGAATAAACCGTAATTACATTTTTACCTTCTTTAACTTTTGTATTTTGCCTGCAATCTTCTAATTTTTTTTTTAATAATTTGTAAGGTCACAGGTATTTTTGAACTTTTCTTTAAAAATTCCCAATTGTTTTGAAACGTCTTTATAAACATCCGACAATTTTTTCTGTTGGTCATATTAAAACACGTTTCCTAAAACGTGTTTTAAAAAATTTTAAAACATGAAACAAATATAGCAACAATCATTTATTAACTACTATAAATATTCAGAACAACGCAAACCAATACCGCGGGACGTAAAGACGCATATTTTCGGTATACGCTTAAAGGGTTAACAACGAAGCCTTCTCCAATAATAGTGAACTTTTTATCTAAATGCGTTTTGGTAAGAACTGATATTTGCTTTAACAACCAAAACGTAAATACGTTCGCAAATAAATATGTCGCATCTGAAGCTTCTAACAAAATATTTTCAATTTGTTCATGAGATGACACCTTCAATTTTTTCACATGATGCCCTACATTTATTTGTTTGAGGTAAGCAATTACATTCCCAAACTTCTCAATGCATAGGTTTTCGTTCACTTTTAAAAATGACTTCAGCATCGAATAATGCGGCCAAATGGATGCAGGTGACGTTTCTTGCTTAAAATCAATTGAATTATATATGAACAATGTAAATGAAAATGATCGTAGACCAGAGCTGGGCAAATTACTTTTAAAAAGTAATTAATTACTAATTACCAATTACCACCCAATGCAGTAATTTAATTACCAGAGATCCAATTGCTCACAGGAAATAGTAATTCAATTACCAATTACTTAGTAATTGTAATTGTACAACATTAATTACTTTACCAATTACTTTTAATAGAAACTATTGTCTTATAGTTGTATTTAGTAGAACGTTCTTGGAAGATTTTTTGATAATAAATTAAATCTTGTAACTACATACACCGTTCACCAAAACCAAAAGTTTTTAGTTTGTTTTGATGTAAGATGTAGGTAAGTAAATAAATAAATTCAAGAATAACAATTATACAGGGTGTCCCAAATATAATGGGACACTGATTGAGCATAGATTCCTTAGGTTATAATAAACCCATTAAATCTAATATACCTTAGTACAAAGTCCCTTCATTCAGTAAAAAGGTATAGGGACTTGGAAGTTCAAATTTATAATATTTTTTTTAATATTAATTTCCACATAGGTTATCACTGAAGTTGACTTTTTACCACGATTGTGGATTTAGTTGCCCGTAAGGCCAAAGCAAAAAACCACATGAGGGATAAAAACAAACTTCCTGTGCCGAGGAATACATTATATTTTTTAATCGAGAAATCGCGAACTTACAATATTTTAACCAACTTTTGTAGGTTATGTTGACGTCGGTTGACGTTTACCTATCGCTCAGCTGCCTACAAAATGTCGAAACGTAATTTTGTGGACTTAACGCTTTTAACACTTATACGGCAGTATAACCCTATGCTGGTACATCGTTTATAACAAGCAAATTCAAATGATTATGTAACTCATCATAAATTTGGCCAATAGTAATTGAGAATTTTACTTAGTTACCAGGTATAGATAAACGGATATACCCTTGACGACGTGGTATAATCACTTCGGTTTTTCGGTGGGTCCAACAAAGCAAAAATAGAGCCATGATGTAATAACTGTCTCAAATTCAAGATTAACAGGTTAGGTTTTGTATCATTTTTGACACAAACTGACGCAAAACCTAACCTGATAACATTGAATTTGACTTAGACTTACAGTGCCACCAACATAAACAGTGCCAAACTAAGAAATAAAATAATTTATTATTTTCGGTCTATTCATTATTAATCGTAACGAATGCCACTCGAGCAATCGAAAATAATGATTATTTTTCACTCGTAACTTGACGTAATCCTTAAAATACCAGTCGAGCTACGCTGTCATGGTTTTTTGCAGATTACGTCTCGTTACTCGTAAAATAATCGATTATTGTCGATTATAACTGAATAAATAATTATTATGAGCCAATATCGTCTAATGGAGCTGTTTTAAATTATATTTTTACCGTAGGTATTGTAATCTGTAATGTACTTACTGCAAATATAGTTTTAGCGTCTTACACAATATTAGCTTCACTATTACAACGTACCTATCACATCTACATACACGCACCAATGCACTCTTTGTGCACGCGTCGTATAAAATGCAGATGTTGCTGTTATTCGACTCGTCAGAGGATATCATAAATTAGGCTTAAGTTGTTCCGGGAATACCTTATCGATATGCTTAATATGTAACATAATAAGACCTTATCATAAATTTTGCGTTCTGAAGATTTAGCACCCAATCGAGGTCACTAATTCAGTAATTAAATTACCATAAAGTAATTCAAATACTGCGAGTAATTTCAATTACCACAGGTAATTCAAATACTTGTAAAGTAATTTAAATACTTTAGAGTAATTTAATTACACAAAAGTAATTGAGTAATTGAATGTAGTAATTAATTACCTTCAAAAATTAATTGTAAAGTACTTTTTAACAAAAATGGGAATTCCCAATTACAATCGCATTTTGAAAAGTAATTCAATTCCAAGGCAAATAAACAAAAAGGAATTTAATTAGTATTTTAATTACAAAGTAATTAATTACTGCCCAGCTCTGTCGTAGACTTACCGTCTCGTCTAAATAGGCAAGAATTACCGCTTTAGTTACGAAGACAACAATTTTTCCCTCAATAAATTCCCTTTTTTTAAAATATTTTCAGGAATTTCATTTGACTTTATAAAATAAACAACATATCCATAGAGACTTGTGACCAACGTGGTTGATCAACAGAAAAAAAATTTGAATGACACTTGCGAAAACGCTTAAAGTATCTCGGGCGTCTATGCAACTCGACTGCGTCTCGTTGCATAACAACACCCTCGAACTTTAAGCTTGTGTTTTCGCACACGTATCATTAATAACTACAGTCAGACCTCGCCGTTCGCAACTTTGCGGTTTGCTGATTTGATTTTACGCGGGGCACCGTTGTGCCCACTTTTCTTTGCCGTTCGCGGATGGATTTGCCAACGTTAACTGTTCAAGCTTTCACACACTAACGGCGGGTCTTATGAAGGCCACTAATCTGATGTTAACTTTACATCGCTGTTAAAATAAACAAAAGCGCATCAACATTTGTTTACTAATGAATAATATGTCATAAGCGCCAACGTTTTGATGAGCTTTTGTTTATTTTAACAGCGATTTAAAGTTAACGTCAGATTAGTGACCTTCATAAGACCGGCCGTAAGTAAATTAAGCAGACATGCGGTTTATGTCATGAACACCTAAACATTATTTATCACGAACTTGTAAACACACTTATCGAGCCTATTTCTTTGAATCTCTTATTACCAAATTGGACCTGAAATAAATTGTAAAATTATAACTTGAATAAACAAACGGACATTGCTGATCTGGCAACACTGTATCAGTTTTACAAGCTCCTTTATATTTATGGTGGTGTTTAATTATTATATTCACCTATATCCGAATAAAGTCTCAAAATCTCTAATATAGCGTCCAAAGTGTATGTGCAATTGTTAGTAGTGTGAACTTTTGTCTTTAAAAGCCAAATTTTGAAGTCAAAGTTAGTGAGGTTAGAATGTCCGTCAATCCATGTGCATCGTGTAATCAAGAATTAGGAGATAAATCCCAGTCTTGTGATAGCTGCCACGCAGTAGTACATGTTACTGAAAAATGTACAGGTTTAACTTCATCAGAACTCCGTGCTGTGGTCTTGCAGAAGAGATCACTAATGTACTTCTGTAACGATTGTCGTACCGCATTTAAGAATGTCCCTCTTCTCATTAGACAAATAAAAGAGTTAAAATCTGAAGTTGATAGTCTTAAAAAAGAGGTGAAGAGTCTAAAAGAACAACACGATCTGCCCACAGAAGAAATGTTCCATGAAATTCAAGAAAGGACGAGCCGTTCAAGTAATTTCATATTATTTAATGCTACTGAAAGTAACTCGAACAACTTACTTGATAGAATATCACACGATAAGGAAATAGTTAAATCGGTGTTGAATAAATTAGTGATTGATAATGATATAAGCAATGTTGTTAAAGTGGTTCGTATCGGTCGTTCTGTTCCACAGAAAGTTCGACCAATTAAAGTCATATATATAAGCCCTCAAGTTGTGAAATCTGCTCTCAAAAATAAATCGAGGCTGTACGACACCAATTATAGAATAACTGCCGATCAAACAAAGTTACAACAGGAACAGATGAAAAAACTTAGAGATGAGCTAAAACTCAGACAAGATCAGGGTGAAGTCAATCTCACAATAAAATTTATTCTTGGCATTCCAAAAATTGTCTCAAATGAAAGTAAACAAAAAAACCACCATTAACCCCATTACTACTCTACTACCAAAACGTCGGAGGCATTCGCACTAAACTAGATAACCTCAACAATGTGGCATGCTGTAATTATGATATTATTGTACTGGTAGAAAGCTGGCTATCAGATGCAATTAATGACTCCGAACTCAATCTACCTAATTATACTGTGTTTCGTATGGATCGCAATAACCTTACAAGCACCAAATCAGGAGGAGGTGGCATAGTCATAGCCATAAGAAGTAATTTAGAAGTTAGTCTTATAAAAATAAATGAAGTCAGCATAGAACAGCTGTTCGTACTTTGCAAATACGGGAATGAAGCGTTTATTATAGGTGGAGTATATATACCACCACAATCAAATGCTGCAACTTACTCGCTCCACTGTGATTCAATCGAAGGAATATTTCAAAATTACCCTTCTCATAAACTACTAATCATTGGTGACTACAACCTCCCAGAAGCCACCTGGTCAAACGACGAATATGGCATCAATGTAACATGTCCTCAAGGTTCATCGGCCATGGTTCTAGGTCAGTGCTTTGGATTCTTTCAAATGTGTCAAGTTAATGCCATTCCTAATAATAGAAATGTCTTTTTAGACCTAGCTTTTAGTAACTTTAAGGTTATTGATATTTCGAACTCAGCTGATCCTATTTTTCCAAATAGCCAGCACCACTTGGCTTATGATGTTGTTTTTGTCGTGGATAACAGTGATGATAACAATAATAATAACTTGAGGTTAGATGAATATTATTATGATTTTAGAAACACTAATTATGAGGCGCTTAATAATTATCTAAATACTGTTCAATGGAATACTGTCCTTAATGGTACCGATCTTGATCAAGTAATTTGTGAATTTTATGAAATTTTAAACATAGGTATAGCCCTATTTACTCCACTCAAGCGCTTCAAATCATCCACTTTTCCGAAATATTTTAATACAGAATTAAAAAAGTTAGTATTTGAAAAAAAGGTAGCTCACAAACTTTATGTAACTACGAAAAATGATGCTGATTATTTGCTATTTGCAAATCTAAGATCAAGGTGTAAAGTATTGTCGAAGTTGTGCTACAACAACTATATTAACAAAGTAGGCGATTCTCTGAAAGCCAATCCTAGAATGTTTTGGAAATTTGTAAATAGTAAGAAATCTCTACCAAGTAGTTTACCCAAGAGTATGTTTCTTGATGACGTCACTAGTTCAAACGGAGAAGATATTGTTAATCTTTTTGCAGACCATTTTGCTACAGTTTATTCGAATCATCATGCATCCAATCGTCCTGTGGCACATAATGTGGCTAACAACATTCATATCTCATGTCCTAAGCTGTCAATTACTGATGTTTATAATAAAATTGCACATCTACCGAATAGACTCACTATGGGACCTGATGGTATTCCCAATATATTACTTATAAAATGTATACATTCATTAACGGTGCCTTTAACGATTCTATTTAATAATTCATTGAAGTTTGGTGTATTTCCTACCATGTGGAAAGATACTTATATTATGCCAATTTTTAAGTCAGGTGAAAGAGAGAATGTAAGGAACTATCGCAGTGTATGTATCCAGTCCTCCATCCCCAAACTATTTGACAGTCTAGTGTACGACCAGCTAAGCTGGTCTTGCAAAAGTTTAATAATTAATGAACAGCATGGTTTTACTCATGGTAGATCTACAGTAACCAATTTACTACTTTATCAGAACTCTATATCGGACGCCTTGGAGAATCTGTGTCAAATGGATTCTGTTTACACAGACTTTTCCAAGGCGTTCGATAGGGTTAATCATGAAATCCTAACTGAAAAACTGAGTCTGATAGGCTTTGATGAGGGACTAATACACTGGATTCAAAGTTTCCTCAGCTGTCGCAAACAAAAAGTGAAGTTTGGCAATTATTGCTCTAAAGAAATTGCAGTATTATCAGGCGTCCCACAAGGATCCCACTGTGCACCCCTCTTATTTAATCTATTCGTCAATGATGTCAGTCATGTTATAAATCACTGTAGTTTTCTGCTTTTTGCAGATGACCTTAAGTTGTATAAAAAAATAACATCCTATGCTGATTCAGCCTTAGTTCAGGATGATCTCAATAATTTGATGGATTGGTGTAACGAGAACCTCCTCTACTTAAATACTGACAAGTGTTACGCAATAAGCTTTTATAAAATTAATAAAAAATTTGATACCTCTTATTTTATTGGTAACAGTGCACTTAAGTCTGTTGATTCTATTAAAGATTTGGGAGTGATCTTTGATAATCAGTTGAACTTCACCGAACATTTAAACACTCTTTCCATTAAGTCATCAAAGCTACTTGGCTTCGTATTAAGGAACTGTAAAGAATTGTCTGTACCATCTATTAAAGGTGTTTTTTGTGCCTTGGTTCGTTCACAGCTTGAATATGCTTCAATGATATGGTCTCCACAGTATCAGATTCATATTAATACTCTTGAAAATGTTCAGAAAAGATTTTTATGATTTTGTGCCTTTAAAGTAGGTAATCCTGTAATTGACCATAACTATGAAGTAATTCGAGCCGAAGTTTGTTTAACATCATTAGAACATCGTAGAATGATATCAGATTTATGTTTCATGTATAAATTAATTAACTCTTATATTGATTGTCCTGATCTACTTGCCTTGATTAGTTTTAAAGTTCCAAACCGTGTCTTAAGGGAAAACAACTTATTTTATGTTAAATTTCATCGCACTAATTATGGCAGACATTCACCCATTGACCGGTCTCTGGAAGTGATTAATAGAAATAATTTAGATTTGTTTAAGGGCTCTTTAAACCAATTCAAATGTAACTTAAAATTACTTTAAGGTCATTGGATTGTACTGATATATTTGTGATCTAGATGGTTGTGATTTTATTATATATCTGTGATACACTATGTATATACGTAATAATGTAAGCTTCATTCAGCTGTATTTATATAATATGTTGTCTGTTTATAAGTTTCTTTATACTGTGTTGCCAATCATTTAACATTTATCATTGTTATTTTCCAGTTTAGGTGTTTACTACTGTTATTACTCTTTGTTTCTATTATATTGTGTAATGGGGTTTTCCCGTGGAATAAATAAATAAATAAATAAACGGACATTCGAGCTCTAGATTCAAGTGGCAGACTTATGTTACGTATGGAATTTTAGTTTGTATACACACGTTTATGTATATTTGAATTTTTTGAGGTTGCATAGTAAGTATAAATAAATCTAGTTTATGGAACCTAACCCCGTTTTTATCATTTATGTGTTTACTTGTGCATCGCGGTTTTGCGCTTCGCGGCATTCTTCTGGAACGTAATCCCCGCGAACGGCGAGGTCCGACTGTATTATGCAATTATTCCAGTAAAAAAATCCTATAGTTTATAGTATCATAAATATTTGTGGATCAATGTCTAGAAAACACTAATAATGCCACCGAACACTTTATAGTGTCTCAGGATGCTAGAAAAGATAAAACTTTGCATATAAAAATTAAGTAGATGGCCAATTTTGCCCTTAACGCATATCATCCCAAGCAAACCTAACACCAAACAATAGGAATAATTTTCGTAATTTATTTAAAAAGAACTTACATAATGAAAAATCAGGTAGTGCGTTTTGTCCATTATTTAACAAACATACGAGGTTTTACTCTTTATAATAGCTATTTATGCAACAAGTGCTAAGTTGATGTTTATGCACGAGTTTGCATACATAATTTTTTTTACGACCCTAAATTTTCTGTTATTAATTCATAAATGTTGATTTAACAAAGGTTTGCATTTATGACAGTTATAATTTATGTCATAATAAAGAGATGGCCTTGACGCGCAGGTGAATGTTTGTGGAGCAAGTACTGTCAAAGGTAATTATAATAGTACACATCTGACTCTATTCATTACATAACGCTTTAATTATTTAAAAAACACTTTACCTCTAACGCAAGAAGTAACTAGAATAACTTTACAACCTCACAGTTCTAAATTGTAGTTTTATAACCTTACTTCACTTTATAACACATGTGCTAAAAGTAAACAGCTGATCTCTTTTAACACGCTAAATTATAAAACGTCACTTTTAGTGAAAAAAAGCTAGCGCTAAAAGGCCTACTTTTAGTGGTGGTTGTAGAAATAGTATATTAAAAAACGAGTTTTATAAAACTTGTATTTTGACACGAGTCCAGTTTGCAGCACGACTGCCGAAGGCAGGAGTGCTGTGAAGGACTAGTGCTCAGAAGTTTTTATGTATTTTTTTCTAATTTGCAAGTTAAATTCCGTTTTACTATAAATAAAATCAATTTTGGTAATTTAGGGAATTTTGTAACAGTTGGTAACAGTTTTATTGCAAAGCATACATTCAAAACAAAACTTTAAATTTGAATCAAGTAGACTCACCATAAATTTCATTTTTCGCAAACGTTCGCACGTGAAATTCCGAGAAGTGCAGGATCCCACTATTATTATTATTATTATTATTTACGGGATAACCCCATTACAGCAATTATTGCAATATAAAATATATAAAAACTATTACAAATTTGAAACACTAATGTATAGTATAAAACACAATAACTAATACTATAATTAATATAAAAATAGCCTAATATTAATAAAAGATACTACCAACACTACTAATATAATAAATACAGTACTACAGATTAAAGTACTCGATATACTAACTTTACAAAATGATTAAATGAGATACCAATAATTTCCAAATTATGTTCATTAACAAAACGTATCATTCGGTTAATAGGAGAATAGTACATGTAATTAGTAGTGACTGAATTCACATAGAATATTTTATTAGTTCTAAGAGGTCTAACAGGAGTAGCAAACTTGATCAGTTCTAAAAATTCTGGGCAATGTGTTAAGCCATGAATAATTTTATAGAGAAAGACTATATCAGACTTGGTTCTTCTAGCCTCAAGCGATAATAAATTTAAATGATTTAAAATGTACGTATAGTTGCGATTCTCAATAACAATACCTATTGCATTTAAATGCGCAGAATCTAAGAAACTTGTTCTGAACCTTCTCAAGTGTATATTTATAATTTAAATAGCATGGAGACCATATTACTGAACAATATTCCAGATTAGATCTAACTAAGGCCACATAAACGCTCTTTATTGCTTTCAGAGAAAATTCAGAACAGTTTCTCAAAGTAAAACCTAACATCCTTAGTGCTTTATTAGATATATTTAAAATATGCTTATTAAAACTTAGCCGTTCATCAAAAAGTATTCCCAAATCTTTTATTTCTGAAGCATATGTAAGTGTAGAATTATTTAACGAGTAGTTATAAAAAAACTTTCTATTGGTTCTAAAGAAACTAATTGTATAGCATTTCTCTATATTTAGGAAAAGTTGATTATTAATGGTCCATTCATACAGATTATTTAGATCATTCTGAAGTGTTACTGAATCGCTTATTGACTTAATCGGACGAAATATTTTTAAGTCATCGGCAAATAGTAGAAACTCAGATTTTATTATATATTGTAAATCATTTATAAATAAGTTAAACAAGAGTGGGGCACAGTGTGTCCCTTGAGGAACGCTAGACAGAACTTTAATCTCCTGCGAAAAGAAATTTCCTATCTTCACTTTTTGATAGCGATCAGTCAAAAAACTGTGTATCCACTGTAATAAACCATTTTGGAAACCCAAGTTGGAAAGTTTTGTAATCAAGCGTGTATGATTAACACTATCAAATGCCTTCTTAAAGTCTGTGTATAGTGAGTCAATCTGGCCTTGTTTTGACAATGTATCTAAAATTTTTTGTTGATAAAGTAATAAATTAGTTGTGGATGATTTACCTTGAGAAAATCCATGTTGTTGGTCAATCAAAATTTTTTTACAGGACCAGTTTAGTTTATCATACATTATACTATCAAATATCTTAGACAAACTAGACTGCTTACAAATACTCCTATAATTTCTTATATTATTTCTGTCCCCAGATTTAAAAATTGGGATTATATAGCTGTTTTTCCATAAATCTGGAAAGACACCCTGATGTAGAGACATATTGAAAAGTATATGAATAGGATGGGTCAGAGAAAAAATGCAGTTTTTAATTAGGATATCTGGAATTCCATCAGGTCCAGAACTGCTTTTATTCGGGAGCTTAGAAATTTTATTGAATATATTTTCAATAGTTATAGGAGTGCAATTGATATCATATTGATAATTATTGCCATAATCAGTATCAGGGCAGACTGTATTGGTATACACAGTGGCAAAAAATTCCGCGAATAAGTTGGCAATTTCCTGGCCATTCATCCCTTTAGAATTGTCTAGAAACATGTTATTAGGTAATCCATTACAAAGTCACCCACAGTGTTGTTCCTTATTTCTTTATATTGATGTTGGCACGAATGGGCAGTAAATAATTTTAGCTGTGATATATTATAATTGTTGACAAATTTTTAGGTGTACCTATATGATGGTTGTGGGTTGTGATTTTGCAATGGCATTGAATTCGGGAACATTAATTTTGCCCAATAACAAACCCCTACCAGAAATGACAGAAGCAGTTCCCTATGTCATCTTAGCCGATGCAGCTTTTCCTTTACAAGATCATATTTTAAAACCATTTCCTTTTAATATGTCAAAAGAAGAGAGGATTTATAATTATCGATTAAGTCGCGGCAGACGTGTCGTTGAAAATGCATTTGGCAAACTTGCAAATAGATTTAGGGTACTACTAACTACAATAAATTTATCTCGTGATAAAGTTGTATTGGTAACACAAGCTTGTTGGGCTCTCCACAACTTTATAAAAACTGAAACGCCCACTGTTATGAATGAAGTAGACACTGAACTCGATAATAGTAAGATGCTTGATAATTATATTTGTTAATAACAGCTGTTTGTTAGGTATATATATAGTTCAGGAAAATTAGTCAGCTAATTATCTTCTTATACTAATATTTTTGACGTTTCGTCAGCTCAGCTGACTTCCTCAGAAAATACACAACACGTTGAAATACAATAGACTAAAAGGAAAATGAGATTAAGGTTAGATCACTTAAACAATGTATATTTACTCTTACCTTATGTAATGTGGATTGAAATTTTGAGATAGTGAGTTTGTACAATGTTCTAAGGTTAATAATTCTTACAATATAGCTTGAAAAGAATATTTAAAACGATTTCGTAGATGCCAGATGTCAAAATTTGAAATTTAAATTTTCTTATTTTAAAGGTATAACTTGATACAAAAATTTTATTGTAAAAGATATCTTGATATTAAGTGTAATTTAAATGATATCGTTTTTTTTTGTTCTGTGTCAATTATAGTAAGAAAATTTTAGAGAAGATTATAGTAAATGGAATGAAGATTTTCTATGTCGGTTTTGTAATTAATAGAATTTGTATTTTTTTTATTTCAATCATTTCATATATAAGGCGTTTTTGTAAAATATTTTCTTTTTGCAATATTTTAGGTGAGTTAAAATTAAAATTATGATAATTATCAACTACATGATCAGAGAGGGCAGTATTTGGTTTATTTGGGTTTAAAATTTTTGTTTTTATAGAATTTTTATGTTGAGTTAATCTTTTCTTAGATTTTGTTTTGTTTGTCCTATGTATTTAGCATTGCAATTATTACAGTTAATTTGGTAAACAATATTTGATTCAGATTGAATTTTTGTTTTATCTTTTAGATTGTTAAAAAATTTCAACGTGTTGTGTATTTTCTGAGGAAGTCAGCTGAGCTGACGAAACGTCAAAAATATTAGTATAAGAAGATAATTAGCTGACTAATTTTCCTGAACTATATACAGTGTGTCCCCGGATTGAGTTCACTATAGGTATAATCGACAAAAAATTTTACAATTTTATTTTAATGTTTTGGGATTCCACCCTGCTTGGTCTGAAAACAATTTTAAGCAGAGTTTTAATTTTTAGAAATCAAGTCGGCCATGAAAAATGTGGAAAAACTATTTTCTATTTAGGTAAACTACCCTTTTTGTTCATGATACAGCAAAATTTTGTTAAGAAAAGTTGTTTAGAATCATAAATTACGGCCCTATGCAAAATTTCAGAAAGATCTGTTGACTTAGAAAACACCGATATTTTTTAGATAATTGTATTTTATTTTCAGGTAAACTACTTTTTTTGTACATGATACGGAAAAATTGTATTAAGAAAAGTTGTTCAGAATGAAAAATTATGGCCCTGTACCAAATTTCAAAAAGATCTGTCGACTTAGACTAAACCGTTATTTTTTAGATTAAACAAATTGCATTTATTAAAAATGACGGTTTCATCTAAGTCAACAGATCTTTCTAAAATTTTGCATAGGGCCGTAATTTATCATTCTAAACAACTTTTCTCAATAAAATTTTGCCGTATCATGAACAAAAAGCGTAGTTTACCTGAAAATAAAATAGTTTTCGCTTCCCTGCCAAGGCCTACTTGCTTTTCAAAAATTGAAAATATTCTTAAAATTCTTTTCAAACCAAGCAGGGCCGAATCCCACAACCTTAAAATAAAATTCAAAAATTTTTAGTCCATCTCACCTCCTGTAACATCAATCCTGGAACACACTATTGTATTTTCTTTTCAGGTAAACTACCCTTTTTGTTTATAATACGGCAAAATTTTACTAAGAAGAGTTGTTCAGAATGGGAAATTATGACCCCATACAAAATTTCAGGAAGTTCTACGTACTTAAATCAAACCGTAATTTTTAATAAATGGTTACAATTTTAATGGTTTAATTTAAGTAGGTAGATCTTCCTGAAATTTTGTATAGGGCCATAATTTATCATTCTGAACAACTTTTCTTTGTAAAATTTTGCCGTATCATGAACAGAAAGGGTAGTTTACCTGAAAAGAAAATAGTTTTTGCTTCACTGTCAAGGCCAACTTGTGTTTTCAAAAACTGTAAATATTCTTAAAATTCTCTTCAGACCAAGCAGGGCGGAACCCCAAAACATTAAAATAAAATTGTAAAATTTTTTGTCAATTATACCTATAGTGAACTCAATCCGGGGACACACTGTATATGCTTGATAATTCTTTGGGAACCGGTGGTCAAACATTAAACGAGGTCGTCCAAGTATTAGAAGTATATAAATACCTGAAGTATTTAAAACATGGCAGTGGATCAGGTCCCGGCAGCCGGGATGTATAAAATCACATTTAAAATCCCGGCAGCCGGGATAAATTTGATTTGAACTAAAAGTCCCGGCTGCCGGGACGTATAAAATAAATTTAAAATCTTGGCATCCGGGATTCGTTCGATTTCAACTAAAAATCTCGTCGGTCAGTCATTTGTAGATTTTATTGTATCATTGACAATTATGGTTTCTTTATGTTAAATCTTTATTGATAATTATTAATACTGATGGGGCCATAATTATATATAACGGCAATGAGATAACATGAACAACAAAATAGAATGCTTGAGTAAGAAAGAGATGGGGGGTCGAGCACTGCCAGCTGAACTGAACGGCTATAAACGCTGTGAAGATTCATGCCGAGGCAGTGCAGCCAAGTTGCTCAGGTCTTGCACCTTCCGCCTGACAACAAGGAAGACCGCAGGGTATCACTGGCAACGATCAGTGATATGCGATCCTAGCGATTGCATCCTTCTCGTGGTGGCCCTGTTGAGACTGAACCTCGCGGATCTAGACTGGGAAGTCGATAAACATCCCCCAAACCCAGCTGTCGTGTCGTGGCCAAGGGTCTGCACTTGGGATAACGATGCCGGCAAAGACGAACCTCTGGTCACGTCATTGTCGTTACACCATACATGGATGTCTCTGCTGTAGTCATGTATTACGGGAGATATCTGTGCTGGGGGTCTTGGCTTCACCGCCCGGACCAAGAGGAGTAAACCTCAATAATAAAACCTAAATCCTATGGTGGTGAGACCAGGCCAAGGGATGCGTGGCTGTCTAGATGATCAGTCCCTTCTGGATCTCCCTTGGGGCACCGGGCGCACCCCATTGTATAAAGCCACTTATTTTTAGTCTGTAGCTACTCGTGGGAACAACATGGAAGATACAGAAAACTCAAACTCAAATCCAGGCCTAGAACTCCTTTTTAGGTCTACACCCTCCCCGATGGAAACTGAGGCAGACCTAGGTCAAATCTCTCCCTCCTCGGTGGCGGACATTATTGGGGCGAATCCTCCGGGCAGTACACAACCCAAGGAAAAAACCCAATCTAACGCCCAACCTGAAGCCAATCCAACTTCAGGTAAGCATGAGAAAAGACTTTCAGGGTCACAACGCCGTAGACTTGCTATAGAAGCGGCAATAGCTAGAGGGGAGCCCATTAGGCCTAGAAAACCTAGGGCAAACCGTCAGAGCAAAGAACTGGGGACTACTAAAGACCCAGTTCAAGACCCCAAGAAGAGAACCCGAACGGAGGGCAGCACTCCCTCCCCCTCTGTTCAAAGAGATATAAAAAAGATTAAGGGCCGGTTGCAGAAAGCAATGTTAAGTCTGGTGTTAGCTAACGTCACGTCAAAGTGAACAAAATCGCATCAAAATTTGTTTACTAATGTATTAGTTACCATAAACATTTCAGATTTGATTCGTTTTTGTCCACTTTGACGCGACGTTAGCTAACACCAGACTTAACATTGCTTTCTGCAACCGGCCCTAAGGGTGACGACTCAAAGGACAAACCCAGTACTTCTGTACAGGGACAGTCCTACAGTCAATCCCTTTCAGCCACTAAGATGGCAATTACTCTGCAAACCTTCCCTGAGGGCAAACTAACCCCAGAACAGGCTAAGCAGATTCAACAGGCTCTCACTAAAGACATCTTCAAGTGTGCGCCTGGAACTGGACCACAGTTCACAAATAGCTACGCCCATGCTGGTGTGCTATACGTGTCCTGTGCAAACGATACCTCGAAGCAATGGCTGCTGGAAAAGACGCCACAACTTCAACCATGGGAAGGGGCAAACCTTCGTGTTGGAACAGCAAAGGATGTGGTTAAAACCTCCAGAGTGGTGGTATGGATCCCCACTGACCTACTGGAGGCCAAAGAAGCCACCAAGATCCTTCCCCTGCTGAAAACGCAGAATCAAAATCTGGCCACTGAGGAATGGAGAGTGATCTCCAGTCGTTCCGAAACTCAGGGCACTACCCTAGTCCTTGCGATCGATGAGAACTCCCTGAAGGAACTGAGCAAAGTGGGATTTAAAGCCTACTTAGGTCTATCTCAGATAACCTTCAGGGTGTCAAAGAAGACTGACAAGCAAGATGATGCTGGAGGCAGTACAAGTAAACCTCCAGCATAGCAAGGCAGCAACAGCTGCCCTCTGTAAATACTTGGTCTCCAAGAACATAGACATAGCCTTGATTCAAGAACCCTGGCTCTTCAGGGGAAAAGTATCAGGCCTTGGAACTGTTAAAGGTAAGCTAATATATACTTGAATTTTTGAGCCCGTGCGTGCACGTCATCAATCCGCCTTTTAGTAAGGTTTTCAGTACCAACATTTGAAAAATATAAAACTACTCTTTTTTTCAATAAAATAATGATTAATATTGCTTTTGCTAATAATATAGCTTCATATATTGCTATAGCCGTACATTTTTTGTTTTAATATTTCATAATTTCCATGAACAATAGCAAAAACTATAATACGTCGGGGTACTTTGTGTTTTCAAGTTCTGCTCAGGGAATTAACACGTACACATGTCGCTTTTTAAAACGACTTATTTGTTATAGTGGTTTTGACAGGTGTTGACAGTGACATATAGTTTAGTTTGCATTTTAAAAATCCGTTGTTTTCATAACGAACATTGCGAACAAGTTATACTGTTGTTTTTCCGCTGCTACAAATTACTTACTTTGGGGAAGAGTTTAGTTGCTGGAAACGTATAGGGATCTTTAAGCTAAAATGTCGACCGCCTTACGCAGAAGGTCAAAAGAGCTTGTTGCCGCTTTGATAAGGTATTTTGAACGAGAAAGAGACAACGATGGTGCACTTATACCGCTAACTGCTGTGAGACAAGTAAGTAATTTACACCTGTAATATAATAATTCGTAATATAATGACCAACTTTCTAATGGTTTGGCGTTACAGGGAGGTGCCAATGCTTTAAATTTAAGCATACGAACAGTCTGTTCTATTTCGCAGACCTGCAAATCTGTATACTGTATACACCATGGTTCAAAATAGTAAGTTGATACACCTATCATCATAAAGGACAAAATAGCCGAAAAACGCCGCCTCAGGCAACGATGGCAACTTACCAGATCGGACCTCGACAAACGAGAGTATAATAGGGCCAGCAAACATCTAAAAAACTCCTTAGTCAACATTAAAATCAAGGAATACAGGCCGATGCCTTTGCTGAATATCTCACCAAAGTGTTTACACCCTTCCCTTGTCAACTCCCGAATGAAGATGCCAAAGATCAACATAAAGAAATCTCCAGGATATGACCTGATCGCTGGGACAATTATCAAACAATTACCAACTAAAGCTATACAAGCCCTTACACATCTGTATAATTCTATCCTCAGAATCAGGCACTTCCCAAGTCAATGGAAATAATCATGATTATGAAACCTGGTAAACCACCAACGGAAATTACATCATACAGGCCCATAAGCCTACTCCCATTCTGTCAAAGGTCCTTGAAAAATTGATTCTGAATAGATTAATGTCAATTTTAGACGACCAAGAACTAATCCCTAACCATCAATTTGGTTTCCGTAAACAACACGGTACCGTGGAGCAGGTGCACAGAATAACGGACAAGATATACAGAGACTTGTAAGGAAAAAGATACTGCTCTGCAGTGTTTTTGGATGTCAAACAAGCTTTCGACCGAGTTTGGCATCAAGGCTTATGCTACAACCTCAAACAATACCTACCCTACCAGATGTTTGAACTTCTGAGCTCATACATAACAAACAAGCACTTTTTGATAAAATACAAATACGAAAATACAACATTACACCCTATCTCCTCTGACGTACCGTAGGGCAGCGCATTGGGTCCCATCTTATATTTAATATACACTGCTGACCTACCCACATCGCGTCTAACAACATCAGCGATCTACGCAGTCGACATGGCCATTCTAGCCTCTCACATCAATCCACAAGCCGCCTCAAAGTATCTCCAAGCTCATCTCAACAAAATCCAATGGTGGGCCAACAAATGGCGAATCAGAGTGAACGAAGCTAAGTTCCAACACGTAACCTTCACTATGAAAAAAGAAAATTGCCCTCCAATAACACTCAATGGACACCAACTACCACACTCAGAGGCAGTCAAATATCTGGGTCTATACATTGATAGGAGACTAACCTGGAGAACCCACATATTCACCAAGCGTAAGCAACTCGGCCTTCAACTCCAAAAGTTATACTGGCTCATCGGTAGAAAATCTAAACTATCATTGGAAAATAAACTCTTAATTTACAAAATAGTTCTTAAACCAATATGGACTTATGGGATCTCCCTGTGTGGTACTGCAGCTACTTCCAATTTGGCAATGCTTTATCGGTTCCAAAATAAAGTACTAAGAATGATCGTTGACGCGCCATGGTAATAATGTGATTTTAAGTGATCTACAAATTCCCACAGTGAAAAGTTAAATTAAAAATTTTAGTGCGAGATACAAAGACAGACTGACCGTTCACCTCAACGATTCTGTGCAGCACCTTATGGAAGATAATAATAAACCCAAAAGACTTAAACGTTTTAAGCCATCTGATTTACCTACAAGATTTTAACTGTAACTGTAAATTACTTTTGACAAATAGTATATTCTTTTCATAACCCATACATTACATATTAAAATAATGTAAAGGGAGATTTCGCTGGAATTCTGCCCCACGTGTTACCTCTTAATCATCAGTGCTTACACCAAATCCTATAAAATACTTATTGCCAAATAATCTATGGCAGATTGTATAATTAATGGAGAAATAAAAAAACAGCAATGTTTTGCTTCTTAATATCTAAAAGCTTCTTTTAAATTAAATTCATTAATTACATGTAAATCCATGTTTAGCCTGAAGAAGTGTCTAGATATTAAAGATTGAAACGTTGCAAGTATCTGTCCTATTCCAGTAATTGTTTAATACCATACTAATGTTGTATTTTTAACTCATTGTTTTTCTTAACTACTTGCGTTTATGGTTTTCCACTCTCTAAACTTGTGTCTGTATTGAGTTACATTTATGATCTGCTTTATTGGATTTGTGTTGTCTATAAAATGTAATGTTTTAGTTATTTTAAAATGATACTGAAATGATTTATTTTATTTAGTTGTTAAAATACTGCGCAATTCCAATTATTATTCTTTGTAAAAATATGTAAATTATTTTACTATTATAGTCAATTTATTCGTTATTTCATGTGGTACTCAATATAATGTTTTTACTAAAATAAATCGAGCAAAATTGTATTTTTAATTGATTTTAAGTTGGGTCCGAAAAATTACATAAATACCTGCAGAGTACCTGTTATAAGTAGCCTCAACAGATAAATAACATATAAAGCGAGCAAGCAAAGTATCAGTTATAGGAAAATGCGCCTTATCCGTATACCTGAAGTGCGCCAATTCATTTCACACAAGCTACATCATTCAAGTTTTCAAAGTGCTGATTTTCTGAGGTAGTTTGGTCACTTAATTTTACATTAATTGTAATTATGTAAATTAATATGATGTTGTCTTTAGTTTTCCTGTTGTGGTTTTTTCTTTCATCTTTAAAATATTAATTTAATATATTCATTAAATTCTAACTGTTAAAGTTGTATTTTATCTACCTTTTACTTCACGTTAAAATGCAATTTTATCGTCTAGACGATAAAAAATTACATATTCACCTTGTTGGTAGCACTGCCAAGCTATGTGAAATCCGAAATTTGCAGGTTATTTTGCATCAGTCTGTGTCAAACAACGTACTTTTAGTGACTGTATAAGGATCATATAAACATACTAGGAGATGATGTCATCAATATGTTATGACGTGCACGCACGGGCTCAAAAATTCAGGTATATAATAGAAACCTTGATAACGTGAGATCCTGCATTTTTGTCAGGGAAGAACTTCATGCTCTAAAACTGATGAACTTCTGTTGCAGGGATCAAGTAGCTATTAAATTAACAACACAAATGGAAGGAAATCTGAAGGAGATAATAATCGTTTCAGCATACTTTCCATTTGACTCTCCCAATCCACCTCCAACTGAGGAACTACAACAGGTTGTTGAGTACTGCAGGCTATCAAACCTGCAGCTCATAGCTGGAATTGACGCCAATGCTCACCATGTTGCATGGAGTAGCAGCAACGTCAACAGAAGGGGTGAGTATCTCTTTGACTTTATTGTATCCAAAGATCTGGATATACTGAATCGGGGGAACAAACCAACTTTTAAAACACGAACTCGCGAAGAGATAATTGATATCACTTTGGCTACCTCTCGTATTAGCTCTCAGATAACTCGTTGGCATGTGTCCGAGGAACCGTCACTTTCGGACCATAGATACATTCGAATGGAAATCAGTAATCTTGATAAGCCAGTTTCGGAGTATCGTAATCCGAGAAATACGGACTGGGAGAATTACAAGCAGGATCTACAAGTCAATCTAATTAATTTCAAAAATGAGATTAAAAATAGTACTGATATCGAGCTAACCTCTGTTGAACTTCAGGAGGCTATTTTAAACTCATATCACAACAACTGCCGGGTCACACGACGAGCCACCAACAAAGATGTTAGTTGGTGGAACTCGGATCTAGCACTACAAAGAAAAAACACACGCAAACTCTTCAACAAGGCGAAAAGAACCGGTGAATGGGATAATTATTATCAATCCCTGACCGAGTATAATAAACAAATACGCAAAGCCAAAAGAGACTCCTGGAGGAACTTCTGTCAAGAAGTTGAAAACACTTCTGAAGCAGCACGACTCCAGAGGATTCTGGCTAAAGATCCTGTGGAACCCGTTGGCACAATCCTAAAGCCAAATGGGAAATTCACGGAAACAAGTAAAGAAACCTTGGAGCTTCTTCTTCAAGCACACTTTCCAGACTCACATGCGGTTTATCCTGCAGACGAGCATCAGCCAAACCTCATTAACCCGATTATAAGGGCTGAAAAAACGGACTGGCAAATTTCAAACAAAATCGTTACCCACAAAAGTATTGAATGGGCCATAGATTCGTTTAACTCATACAAAGCTTCTGGTCCTGATGGCATAATACCTGTGCTTCTACAACAAGGGAAAGAGATCCTCACACCAAAGCTTTGTAGACTACTAAGAGCAAGCCTGGCAACGGGATACATCCCGTCTGTCTGGAAACAATCTAGAATTGTCTTCATACCCAAACCTGGAAGAGACTCTTCTCAGGCGAAGTCATATAGACCTATCAATCTATCTTCCTTTATGTTAAAGTTGATAGAGAAACTGATTGAAAGACATATCAGAGAGAGCTTTCCCTCAGGAAGCCTATTTCATCCCCATCAACATGCATATCAATCGGGGAAATCATGCGAAACTGCTCTCCACCAACTAGTGCGGAGAATTGAGGAGGCAATTAACTACCAAGAAATTGCACTGACAGTTTTTATTGACATTGAGGGAGCCTTTGACCATACCTCCTTCGTGTCAATGATAGCTGCAGTAAGAAACCGTGGGGTAGAAGACACCATCTGCAGGTGGATCAGTAACATGCTCCATGACAGGAAAATACAATCAACCCTTTCTGGTGAGACAATGGAGGTGGAAGCTGCCAAAGGATGCCCACAGGGGGGAGTTTTGTCACCCCTGTTGTGGAACCTGGTAGTGGATGAGCTCTTAGTCGAACTAAATAGGGAAGGTTACTATACCCAGGGGTATGCCGATGATCTGGCGATACTCATCTCGGGGAAATTTGATAACACAGTCTCAGAGATTATGCAAAAAGCTCTAAGAATTGTGGAGAGGTGGTGCACCAAAGAGAGCCTAAGTGTAAATCCGCAGAAAACGGTACTGGTTCCATTTACTAGAAGAAGGAAATTGGACAGGCTAAAACTGCCAAACCTCTTCAATGAACAATTGCAAGTGAGCCAAGAAGCTAAATATCTGGGCATAATCCTGGATGCTAAGTTAACCTGGAGCTCACACATTCAAAAAATTGCACATAAAGGCAAAAGAACTATTATGGCAACAAAGCGTGCAGTGGGCAAAACCTGGGGACTTAAGCCAAGCATGGTACACTGGCTGTACACTGCTGTGGTGAGACCTATGGTATCCTACGGATCGCTGACCTGGTGGCCAAAAGTAGAACAAAAGCAAGCCAAACTGGAGCTTTCCAAACTCCAAAGGCTGGCTTGCCTATGTATAACAGGGGTGATGAGAAGCACTCCAACTGCAGCTATGGAAACCCTGCTAAGCCTTCCTCCCCTAGATATCATAATCAAGGCAGAGGCAAGGATGGCGGCGTATAGACTGAACTATAATGGCAACTGGCAAACCAGTTTCGTCTCTGGTCATACCAGAATAACCAGCAATATCACTAATCCATTACTAGAAATGAGCAGTGACACAATGCCTATCAGGCATAACCTTAACAAACCCTTTTACATTCAGCTAGAATGGAACGAAGGGCTGGCACAAAGACGTGGTCAGGAAGGAAAACCAGTCTGGTATACAGACGGATCCAAAACTGATAGCGGTACTGGAGCTGGGATATATGGGGAATCTCCCCATTTTGAAGCCTGTGCATCTTTGGGGAAGCACGCAACAGTATTCCAAGCCGAAACTCATGCCATAGACACTTGTCTACAGGAAAACATAAAGAGGAATTATCAAGGCAAAGATATCCTTGTCCTAACTGATAGCCAGGCTGCCATAAAGGCCCTAGCTAGCTACCGGATTAACTCGAAACTAGTCTGGGACTGCCTTCAAAATCTAATAACCCTGGCAAACCACAACAAAGTAACCCTCATGTGGGTTCCGGGCCATAAGGGGATAAAAGGCAATGAAAAAGCTGATGCCCTCGCAAAAGAGGGAACAGAAATAGCATTTAATGGTCCTGAACCAGTATTTGGAATTTCTAAAACCTCTGCTCGTGGCTGGTTGGCTGGGTGGATAAAAAGATCGCACCATAACCACTGGAACCATGTGGATGGATTAAGACACAGCAAGACCATGCTAAAAACACCATCTAAAAAACTGTACTGCGACTAAGCAGACACCAAATTAGGCAAGTGACAGGACTGATAACTGGACACTGCAATCTACGCAAGCACATGCATACAATGGGCATCCTAAATGAGGAACCCATATGCAGACTATGTAATGAACAGGACGAAACAGCCTCTCATATTATTTTTTACTGTGAAGCCCTCGCCCGATGGAGACATACGCTCCTGGGTGGAGCCAATACAAGAGAAACTCTAATTAGAGAAAACCTAGTGAAAACGTTACTAAACATAATAAAGACGGCAAAACTTTTCACTGAATAATGTGATATGATGAGTAACACAATAAGCCTAAGGCTGCAGTGTTCTAGGCTCCTAACCCTGCCATCAAATCACAATTCAATCAATCAATCAATCAAAAGTGATCACGGACCCTCGCAGGACAGAACATATAAACCTGGAATGATAATTATAAAAGAGACAAAACGACAAAAGATGTATTTCTTTTCTCTTCGGATGAAAAGTTTCTTATTGCGCAAGTCTATTTTCAGCCCATTCGTCTGTTCGAATTGTGTGACATGCGCATTAACACAACTTTCCGCTTTCTCTCTCTACCTATCCTTGCCGCAACCACAGCATTATGTATCTGCTTGAATAGGCTATTATCCTTCAAGAATGCAGCCCGGCTTTCATTTGCACCAATACATGAGAACAACCCCCACCACAATTACTCAAAAAGGAGCTGGAGAAAAGCCGAAAATTTAAGAGATGTAGTGAATTTCCTACAGGAAAAGCAATGGTGCGTGGGAATTGTTCCTGAATTTTCTACATTTAGTAAATTATTAATGACAATCCCTGGATCTTCATGCACCAACGAAAGAAGTTTTTCAACGCTCCGGAAATTAAAAAATTATTTACGAACAACCATGTTCCAAAGTCGGTTGAATCATGTAGGAATGTTACACATTTACTCAGATATAGCTAATACTTTAGATATAGAAAAATTAATGGACGAATTTATTTCGAGAAATTTGAAACGTTTTGAGTGTATTTGCGTTAAATACAAAACAAATTTGGTAAAAGCTTATTTTGTGTGTATTATTTATACATAATTGTTCATAATAATTATTGTTTTTATGTATTGATTAATACAATTACGAATTTTATATAAATATCAGCCACTGGCAGGCAATTATATTACCCCTCCCCCTCTCCTCTGTTCCCCCTCGCCTCCTACCCGCCACCCGGGCTAAACCTGTTTCACCGGCCCTGTTGGCTATCAGCGAAACTTAGTTAAATACTAACATAAGTAACGATCTTATACGTATATCTGGTTATGATCTTATCAGGTGGTGTCGGTATCTATTTAAAATAGTATATTATGATACTAGTAGTGTATAAGTATGCCTTTAAAGCACGTGCGATGAGTTTAAAAGCATGGCACTAGCGGAGTGCTTTTAATGCCGGGTTTTTATTATATGATACTGTAATCTGGATGTTTCCATTCTTCAAACTGGGCTGCTTTTATTTGATTCGAATTATTGGACCACTACTGTATTCCTTTTCTAGTCATGATTATTCTTCTTCCAGTGACTTCTAGTCTGAGAGCACTATCGCAATTCTAAGCTTAATCCTATTGCAAGAATGGCATCTCGTACATGAAATTATTACGAGCCCAAAATCATTCAAGTTCGCCCGTTCTGAATATTCAACTTAATGTCTTACAAAAATTAATAAAGAATTGAAAACCCACAGTGAATTGTATAACTTTTAAGTTTATAAATAATTTCATGTAATTGGGTACATTTATAACTTAAGAAACTCTTTATGATTAAAAAAGTAATGTTATTTTAACATTTTATTGCGTATTTGCATCAGTTTTCTTATGCAACACCTGCAACGAACTCTACTCCGATTTGTTAAAAGTAATCTAGATAGCAATGCAATTTTGTCTAGTTGTTCATTTGTTTATAACATACAATGGTTTTAACATTTCGTTGAAAATGGCCCGTGGCAAAGCTTTATCTCAAGACCTACGAAATGTTATTATTAATTTATCAATGGCTGGCAAAGCATCGTATTGCATTGCAAAAGAATTAAATTTATCGCGTTTTACAGTACGAGATATTTAACAACAGGTTCCATTGCAACAAAAGAACATATTAAGGGAAAATTTTCGGTGATTGATGCTGAAACAAGAATATTAGGGCGCATAGTAAAGAAAAATCGACGTATTAATTGCAGGGCTCTAGCTGTTATTTGGAGTGAAGCAACTGGAAAATATATTCGAAGTCAACATGTGTAAGAGCTATGCAAAAAATTGGGGTTAAATTTTATAAGGTAAGCTTTTGTTTGTAACCTTGATTTCATTCTAAAGTTGTGTTTAATTTCTTATTATTATGCAAAGGGAAGCCTTTACTGACAGGAAAACAAAAGAACAGGTTAATGTGGGTCAAAACTCACAAAAATTGGCGAAAGAACAATGGGGCAAGGTAATATGGAGTGACGAATCCAGATTTGAGCTTTGAGTGGTAGATTCGTGAAGTAGGGTTATTCGGAAAAATCAAAAACTTACCATCCAGATTAACTTTGAAAAAAAGTGAAGCATCCTGCTTCAATTACGGTATGGGGATACATGTCTTCTTCTACCATCGGTAGACTTACTTTGCAGAACGCATTATCAATGCTAGCAAATACATTGACATTTTAAAACATCATCTTTTGCCTACTATTGATGAATTGCAGTCTAATGGGGACAACTATATTTTGCAACAAGATAGCGCCCCTTCCATACTGCAAAGAAAGTGAAGTTGTGGATGAATGAAAATGATATTAGGTTATTAGACTGGACTTCTAGCAGCTCCGAGATGTCTCCAATTGAGACTTTGTGGAATTGCATGAAAAAATCTCAGAAATCACACAGCCTGAACTTATAATTGAGTTAAAATTGAAAATAGAAGAAATATGGCATTTGTTCGCTCGGAAAGAATGTGAACTTTTAGTAAACACCTTGCCGAAACGCATTGATGCCGTTTTAAACAATAGAGGCGATGTTACGCAGTGGTGATTTCATTTTGAAATTTTTATAATTTATACGTAAAATCTGAGTTATTTATTTTTCACGAGTTATATAAGATTTATATTTAACAAGCAAATTGCGCGCTACGCGCACGTGAAATAGGATACGCGAAAGGTCAACCTCTGAGCCGAGCGCTAAGATAAGAAAAACAAAACCTAAACAAATATAAACATCTGTGAAGCCGGAACGTGAGATTTGATTTGGTGCCACAGACAGACAAACACACATTAAGGAAAATTATATTATAGATTATTTTGCCTAATACGGTGTTGAATTAATTATATTCTTGTTGTAGTTTATAAATTTGACGTTGACTTTGTTCGATTTGTATTATTTACTAGGCGTTAAAATGTAACAAAATGCAAGCGGGCGAACTAATATGATTTTGGGCTCGTACATGTTCATTTGAGTGCAACTTTCAACAATTTGACTGTCTCATAGCAGTCATAGCTCACCTGTACTTTCTAAGATTTACTCTCAAAAGTGTGTTCATTTGAAAGAAATGCTCTCAACAGTATATCTCCAAAATGGAGATGCCTGGCAAGTGCCTCATAATAAGAACGCTACGTTGAATAAAATTTTTGAATTATCAATAAACCACTAAATATTTACTATTTTTTATTTAAATTTAAAACTGTATCAATCAATAGCACAATGTGTAATGTTTATAAAATGACAAAGCAAACATAAACCACCACATTTAAAATATTCTTTATGTAATGCTAAAAAATACTTTTCAATTAATCAAAGCTCATACATAATACCTAGTCATTAAACAGGTGTTTCACATAAAATATGTATTACAAATATTAAATACTTTGTACATTTACATAATAAAATAATTTAAAATAATTACACTAAGTATAATTATATAAAAACCCATTCACCTTAAAACATGATTCATCAAAAATTGACACACATATTGCAGCTTGTAACATCAATGTTTCCCTTTTCTAGAACGCTTTCGTTTCTTTTTCTTATTATTAGTAGTAGTAGTTGCTTCGTCACCCAAGCTGCGATCTTCTCCAGTAGTGGGCGTTGTAGGGTCTTCAGATTCTAACTCGTCTTCTTCAGCACATTTACTATTACCATTAACAGAAATATCCAAATTACCTTCATCAGTTTTAGTTAACTCTAAAGATATTATTTTCTCCTGTAATGTTTCCACCTATAAAAATTAAAATATATCAGTTAGAAACATATAATTATTATTTTAATGTTGAATAACTTGATCACTTTATATGAGCCACATTTAATCATCGAACTTATCAGTGTCAAATTAGGTATATTTTCTGAAGATATATTTTAAAATACTATTTCAATAAATCTGGTTACAATGACACTGTAGTAATCTTCTGTTGTAAAATGTAATTGAATTTCTCATACGCAGTTTAAAAAAAAATTATGACGTTACTTAATACATACATTATTCTTAAAATCAATTTGGGGCCATTAAAAGGGAGGAGAATCTATTTTGATTTCTGTCTTTTAGCACGATAGAAATCAACACAATTTATTTAAAATTCCAGATCACTACACGAATTAATAGCGTTTTTTTCTACTTTGTGAGTTTTTAAAAAAGCTAATGTAAACTGTGTTATTTGTTTGTTTTCAGATCAATTAAACATGGCCTACTATCAACAAATGAAAATCTAAAATCAGATTTTAATTGTTCTTCAAAAAGTGCTCGAATGTCAAACTAGTTTTGTTCTAAGTAACAATATCTAATCTAATCTAACAATAAACAACAAAAAAAAAACAAAATTGAAAATTTTAGTTATTTAAACATTAAAATAGTTTTCTTAAAAATTACGATGGCTATGTCCAATAGATTTTTTAAATATTTGTCAGCATTTGAATGTACAGGGTGAGCAAAACTCGATGTCTCATTTGTAAAAAAAGTATTATCAAAAATTCACAATCGTCACGACTGAAACAAGTAGCCTTTGGAAACAAATAGCACAGTCGCATCTGTCAATAATTAAACTAAAGGTCGACAAATTTAGTTTTGTTGTCATTTGACTTTGAAAAATGTTCACACACAAAGAAAAAGTCGACATGTCATTAGTTTATGTAGAATCTCAAAAGAACCCTAGAAGAGCAGTTCAGTTATACGCTCAGAGATAACCCGAACGTGTTATTTCAAGCTTAAAAATATATTGGAACGCAATTTACATGCAAATAACGAGGCATTTTCTTCTCGAAAAGGAACAAAATCTGTTAAAAGGGTCAATTCTGACAATACTGTTACCACTGTTTTGCAGTATTTTGAAGACCATTGAAGGAACTCGATTCGGCAAGCCTGTCGTGAGTTGAATTTAAAATATAGTTCAGTACAAAAATTTTTGAAAGAAAATGGTTATCACGATTATAAACTTCACAGCTTAGAACACTTGTCAGATTAACATCAACAACGAAGAATTAATTATGTTGCCCAAGTGATGGAACACTTAGAGATCAATGACAATCGGTTTTTTCAGCATGTGTTGTGGACGGATGAAAGCCGTTTTGTTAGTAACAGTAAGCCCAACAAAAAAAAAATTAACATTTTTGGGCTACTGAAAATCCAAGAATACTTCGGAATTAATGTTTGGTGTGGTATTATTAATAATGGGCATTTGATTCGTCCATATTTTTACAAAGGAATTTTATGTAGTGTTGTTGTCACCTTTAATTTTACATTATATCCTTTTTCTTTGCCTGTATTAACTGTTTTTTCAGCGTTTTCCTCTTCTCGAGTTCACTACTGTGTAATATTGATATTACGCTTGTTAAAATATTGAGAGGTATTGGATAATAATATATTACGCAACAAATTTAGAAAAGTGAAGTTTTATTCAACAAATACGAGCGTTAGCGAGTACTTAAATAGCCATACGAGTCCAGTAAAACCACTTTTCTAACGCGGTTCGTACACTATTTCATCACAAAGCAATAAAGGTCAAAACATAACCAAGCTGAGCAGAACTCATTTTTATGTACTAAAGCACAATAAGCAGCTCCAGTTGAAGTTATGTGTTCGGCAGTACTGAAGTGTGTTGGTGACACTGTAAGACGATGTCATATTTGACGTTAGCAGGTTAGGTTCTCAGTCTAGGTCAAAACTGACGCAAAACCTAACCTGCTAACCTCAAATTTGACATAGACCTACAGTGTCACCAACAATACATTTCAGTATTGGCAAATGTAAAACAAATCGTCGTTGCTATGTTACAACGGTTGTTATTGTGCAAAGTACCACATTACTAAACGATTTTGCATGTAGGAATGTAGTACATTACCATATAAAATGCGATAATAGTTATTTAAGTGGCAAGCTTACTAAATTAGCTGGGCGAGCCGGATAATTTGCAGGGTGCGTGACGTAGGAGCGAGCCCTGTAATTCGGTGAGCCCTAATAATGGCTAATTGCAAGCAAGCCGCATACGTTTTATTTCCTCTTGCTGAAAATCTTAGAAATTAATAGAGGATGTGTTTATTAGAAAACCAGATACTTGTAAAGTTGCCACGGCAACATTTTACAGGCACCGTGCCTGTAAACACTCATTTACCAAGTCAATTCAGACGATAGTAAACGACCTTTTAACAAGTCAAGAGGAAATAAAATTGTGTCAAAACATCACTTTATAAAATTGCTTTAGCTAATTTTAAATCTTCTGTTACCCGCCTGCTTGTTTTATTTCAAATTCAGTGGCGTGGCTCTTAATATTGAGAGGAATTTAAGAGACCAGTGATAAGTGGAAGGAAGGTCAGAAAGCACAGGAAATTTAACAGATTTTGTGATCAAGAGGAAGAGAGTGGAAAAAACAAGTAGAGAAGATCCCGCTACCATAGAGGGGGAAAAATTAAAAGTGATACAGAAAGTACAAAAGGAAATGTAAATGCGATAACCGTCCAGATAAAAAAATATGGGGAAGACCTACGAGAAGTTAAAGAGGAATTTATAAAGAAGGAAGTAGAATGGGAAAGAGAGAACGGAAAACTAAAAGAAGAGATAAGAATACTGAAGACAAGAATGGAGAATCAAGAACGAAATAACAAAAAAAATAACCTAGTGATGAAGAGAAAAAAGTTTAACGAGAATAATATGAAACAAGAAATAAAGGAATTTATACAGGAAGAAATAGGAGTGAACGCGGACATTGAAGACGTATATAAAGTGGGAAAACAAGAGCCAAAACCAATTATAATAAAGTTTAAGAGTTTTGATGACAAACTAAAAGTACTAAGACAGAAGAAAAACTATTACAGGACCAGATCTATCTAGACAGTGACCTTACACTAGAAGAACAAAAAATACAGGCCGCAATTAGGAAAGTAGCAAGGGCGGAGAAAGAAAAAGGAAAGAGGACACGAGTAGGTTTCCAAAGGTAGAAAATATATATGGACGGACGAAGAGGGGGGCAGTTTAAAAGAAACCGATACACCAGAAGCCAAGTTCTCAAAAAAGTAAAAAAGAATCGAAAGGACGGAAATACGGCAACGAAACCAGGCGAGAAAACAGACAATGGCAATGGAAATAGCAGAGAAAGAAAAAGGAAGAAAAAACTAAGAAAGAACAAAGAAGCAGGATAGGTACATGGAATGTGCGAGGATTGAGTGGCAAAGAGGTGGAAATAGTAGAGGAAATGGAGAAAGCGAAACAATAACAGAGGAAGAGTTCGAAGAGGCTATACACAGACTAAAAGTGGGGAAAGCAGCAGGACACGACGAAATAACACCGGAAGAGATTAAAAGTATGGGACCGTTGGGACGAAGGTTACTGCTGAAAATATGTAGAATGGCATGGACAGGAAAAGTAATACCGAAGGACTGGGAAGTAGCACTAATAGTTCTGATCTTCAAAAAGGGAAACAACAAAGAATGCCAAAATTACAGGGGTATTTCACTACTGAGTGTGCCGGGGAAGATCTATGAAAGGATTTTAGACTAGTGATCGGCCGATACGGATTTTTTTTGCCGATACCGATAATCGGCCGATACCGATATTTTAGTTGCCGATACCGATATAATATCGGTATCGGCACTACATTTTTAAAAGGTCTGTAATTATTTAATATACGTTGATATAAGTAAAAATTGTCAACTCCGCATCGATGCGGACGTGACATGAACCAATTTCGGTAATTCCCCGACAGTGTCGTGGTGATTACCTACCAGTTTTACAGAAAGTGTATTGTTTCATTGTTTGCGCCAGTGCACAGTGCTGCTGCAGTTGCTGCTCAGATAACGATTGTGTCGTGCGGTATTATAATCTTTTGGGATTCAAATAAAATACGATGGGAGAAAATAGCGAAAATAAGTTTTTATATACAAATAATTAATAAAATGGTTGATCTTAAATTTGCCGATATATATCGGCAACATTTCGCCGATACCGATTATCGGCAAAATTTGCCGATATTGCCGATACACCGATATTTATATCGGTATCGGCCGATCACTATTTTAGACACAAGAATAAGGAAAATAGTGGAGAAACAGCTCATAGACTCGCAAAGTGGAATCAGAGCAGGCCACAACACACAGGAACACATATTTGCGATAAGACAGATAATGGAAAAAACATTAACATATAATAAAGAAGCTTACATCTGTTTTATTGATCTGGAGAAGGCCTTCGACAGCGTTCCTAGAGAGGACATATGGAAGAACCTACAGAAAAGAGGGGTAAAAGACGATCTATTGGAAGCAGTAAAATCTTTGTACAAGAAAACGAGAAATTATGTTAGAACACACAATGAAAACTCAGAGGAATTCATCACAACACAAGGAGTAAGACAAGGAGGGAAAATGAGCCCTATATTGTTCCTAGTAGTCACGGATGAAGTAATCAAAGAGACAAGAGAAGAGGCAAAGGGAATAATGATAGGAAACTGGAACATGAAGAGAGTGGAAATAACAGAATGTGCCTTCGCAGACGATATCGCAGTATTTGCAAAATCAGAAAAAGACATGAACGAAAATATGAACAGATGGAAGACAGCATTAGAAAAGAGGGGACTAAGAATAAACAGGGAGAAAACCAAAGTGATTGTGATAAGTGACCAAAACAAAACAGTGAATATACATGTACACGGTGAAAAACTTGAACAGGTAGAAACATTTAAATACTTAGGTACCATAATAGACAGTAAAGGAAAGGTGGAAGTGGATATTGACAATCGAATAAAATCGGCATCCAACATGTTCATAGCTCTAAAAAGATCCTTCATAAACAAAAAAGAGATTTCTATAAAGACAAAATTAACAGTGTACAGAACAATCTATTCCCCAATATTAATATACGGAAGTGAATCGTGGGTGATAAACAAGAGTAACAATTCAAAAGTACAAGCCTCGGAGATGATATATCTTAGGAGAATGTTAGGAGTAACAAGATTGGATAGGATTAGAAACGAAGAAATAAGAGAGAGACTATCAGTAGAACCAATACAAAAGAAAATTGAAGGACAAAATTAGATGGTTTGAACACATATGCCGAATGGAAAACAGAAAACAAACTAAGAAAGTGCGGGAAGAAAAAGAGAGGAAGGCCAAAAGAAACATGGAACCAGGCGATTGGAAAAATAATAAAAAGGAAGGGTAAAACATGGAACCAGGCAAAAGACCTCAAGGAAGACAGAAAAGAGTGGAGAAAATTTTGCAAGTATTAGGCAAGAAACCTCGATACCCAATGGGTATGAAGAGGAAGAATTAAGTCAAAGTAAGTCAAGTAAACGAGCTTTTAACAAGTCAATAGGAAATAAAATTGTGTCAAAACATCACTTTATAAAATTGCTTTAACTAATTTTAAATCTTCTGTTACCTGCCTGCTTGTTTTATTACAAATTCAGTGGCGTGGCTCTTAATATTGAGAGGAATTTTAGAGTCCTTTTTACAATGTACCTCCAGAAGCTACACGGTCAACTTATACGTAAAATATAAATATAACGTAAAAAATAATAATAACTATGTCTTGTAATTTGGGTAACTAATTTTAATAACACACAATCCACAACTTAATTTGTGAATAAATCGAATCATATAAACTTCCAATATAAAGTTTACAAAAAAACACTATATTAAGCACACTGTTAGATTTATAAAAATGTGTATTTATTGTGGCAATCTACCCTTATTTTAGTTATACCTTGACAATCTGAATTGGTGTGGTAAACGATGCGTATTCCCGCATTTCAGTCCAGACCCCTACTTCGCTGAAAATTGCAAGAACAATCTTCTATACTTTCATGAATCTCCAGTGTGGTAGCATTTTTAACGACAAAGTGATAAATTTAGATAGGTTTTTTATTAATAGGCAAGGTGTTACATTTGTAGAGTATTTTACAATACCTACTAATATAATCGTTAATATAATAATAATAATCACTTTATTACCATGTAAGAAAAACACAAAATTTAAATACAATAATTTAAAAACAAATAATAGTCAAGACTTGCCTACATGCCGCAACAACTAAATAGGGTAGAATATGCAACCCAAATTACCAATTGCAATGCTAGAGTCCGCCCAACGTAAGATAGGGACAGGCACGTCATCATTGCCAGGGTGCGCAGTGGTTTGGCGATTATCCCGATGGGCAATGGTTACTTAGCAACGGCACGTTTTTAAATAGGCGTCCTGTCACCAGGGGGTTTAGTAGTTGATAGGATACGCGATGAGTTTACTTGTATTCGTGTACGCCACTGCCAATTCTTGAGGCGCGTGACGTAACAAAAATCCACGCAGCCGAACTGTGACGTGCCTGTCCCTATCTTACGTTGAGAGGACTCTACAGTACGTTTTTTTCCTATAAAAATTTTCAAGGCCAAAGAATTTAGGGTTTATGTTGGCATAACTTGGATTCCTTAAAAAAAATATGTTGGTAAAATTTGTTAGTAACTTTATAGAACTAAAAATTGGAAGGAAATTTAAAATCTGGCATTCAAGTTCTTTGTACATCAAAAGCTCTTGCTAATCTTTCGTAAACGTCTTCTTCTGGTGTGTTAGGATACAGATCCAACAGTTCCTCTGCACACTTCAAAAATGCTTATTTTACATTTAATTAATAAGATTCTGTTTTTACGCATATTCAGTTTCAAAATAGAAAATCTGACAATTTAATTTTAAATGTCAAAATGACACAAGTCGTTTAGAGAAAAACCTGACGAAAATAAATTTTCTAATAATTTAAAAAAAGCAGTTTTGCCAATTTTATCTTCACCTTGAAAATTTTTATAGGGAAAAAAATGTACTTTACCTGGATTAGCATTTTGATAACAATTAACACAAAATCGGAGATAATAGTAATTCTGACAGAAAAAAAACCTGTCAACTTTTAAATTTTCTGGAGTGTGGTTGATAGTTTGTGATTTGTTACTTTATTTGTTCGTTTTAGATTGCTAAATAATTAAAAATAAATAAAATCGTGTCCTCTTGTAGGCTTATGGAATTTTCATTAGTAATATCCCTAGTGCATGCCAAATTGTCGATAATTTTGTCGAGTGCACGAGATAAAATTAGAATCAATTTGGTATGCAAGAGGGGTATTTTGCAGACTATTTCCAGAATAAAAGTTAACAGGGTCTTTTTCCCCCTGCTAATTTGGCTAATTTGGCAGTGGTTTTGCTAGATAGTAGGTAGAGATAGTGGGAATCTCGTTAATCCATCATGCGCGTCACTAATTAGATGACAAGGCAATTTGCACTTGTGCAAATTATAGCATAATTGGGATCGGATTGGATGAATCTCAGAAATTTAAAAGATTTGATTGGCTTAAAGTGTGTGAGGGAAATAGTCAATTACATACGCATGCTCGAACTGTTTGTATCATAACCTCAACCAAATTATTTAATGACAGTTGAAATGATGTCAAATTATAAACCACTGGGCCGGTTGCAGAAAGCAATGTTAAGTCTGGTGTTAGCTAACGCGACGTCAAAGTGAACAAAAACGAATCGAATCTCAAATGCTTATGGTAACTAATACATTAGTAAACAAAATTTGATGCGATTTTGTTCACTTTAACACGACGTTAGCTAACACCAGACTTAACATTGCTTTCTGCAACCGGCCCACTATCTCTAATTCTTTAGTGATTATTATTACCAAACTGATCTTGCCAACTTTATAAAATGTCATTTGAGCTGCATATACCACTCTATTTGTTTTCTGTGGCAAGTTAGCATTTTGTTACAATTTAGATGGATCAACTCTAGCCAAGAATCTTGGAAAAAGTTTGCTAGCACAAACATGTCCTGCATAATATCAGCATAAATAAATCAAACAAGTAGGGACACTCATGCCAAATGTTAAAACCTGTCTAGAGTGCCTGCGACAGTGACTTGGGGAAGGGGGTATTTCAAAGCTTGACCACTAGATGGCCGAACAACGAGTATTTTGCAAGGTTGGTAGAAACGAGGTATTCTTGCGGGTTACTGACAATTGTTTGCAATTTATTGTGGTGTTGATCTAGCGACCTTATCCATAATGTATCACATTCCGGAATGCAATTCTGTACTTTCAATTTTGTCTAAAAATTTCATAATAGTATATTATGATACTAGTGTATAAGTACGTGCGACGAGTTTAAAAGCACTCCGCTAGCGCGTCGTGCTTTAAACGTCGCAAGTGCTTTAATGGCTTTTATACACGTGTATCATACGCTATTTTTTCTACGATCGTAACAGAAATATAATAACGGTGATACTTTTTCCGTCACATTGTATTCTAGGTTATGTTGATATTCAAACTTACGGTAAAGCATGTTTTAATAAATTACTAAAACACGCCTCCAATGGCAATGTGTTAAAAAAACATAATTCAAGCGCTAATATTAAGAGCACTTTTGACACTAGAAATCGAGCAAAAAGTTGTCATTTTGACACAACCATAGAAAAAACCATTTTAAATTTAAATTCCTTTAAAATTATGGAACAAAAAACTAAACAGTTTCAGTTTCTGAACGTGAAACTTCTTAAATATTTCTTATAACTTTATGGTATAATGGCATACTTGATCTTCGATATACTACTTCGAATAACTACATGCGGGATAAAAAGGCGCTTCAGTGCTGAGGGGTACATTATGTTTGTTTTTTAATCAAGATATCTTGAAATTACAACATTTTAAGTAACTTTTGTAGGTTATATTGACGTCGGTCAACGTCTATCTGTCGCATCGCCACCTACAAAAAAAATCGTAAAAGAATGGAACACTTCACTGCCGATTTCTCGAATTTTAATGACAATTTCAACGTTCTTCACTGTCGATTTAAAAAAAAATATTTTGTTAATAATACACTACTAGATTGTATTCTAACCTCATCTATGAAATATTAACAATATTGCAATTCCTTTAATGAGAAATTTGATTACATTTTTGAAATGTGCACTTGATTTTTCCAAAATACTAAAATAACAGTGATATAAAAATCGGTTCCAACCATGAGTAGCAAACTTTGCTTGAAGATTGCTACAATTCAAAATGATAAAACCATAATAAAAAATAATATTAAAGGTCTGAACAATTACAGAACTTCTCAAATAAAATGATCAAGTTTTTACTACTTATAAAATTATATAACTGTGTACAGCGAAATTTCCAATAATAGGCACTTCCAAAATATACAACTCTTAAGCGCATCTATTATGGAAATTCCACTATTTTGATTTACCCTCCCTCTTGCAACATGCTGTTTCTGAAGGAAAATAGTGTGATTTACCAGTTTCAACCCTAAATAAGCAAATGCTCATGCTTAAAGAATAATTCAGTGTATACAAAAAGCATGTTGTCAATTACACCGAGTTACATTTTTATGTTGCAAAATATTTGTAATTCTTCACTTCTGAATTAAAGAAATGATGAGTTACTATTGCATGTCCATTAAAAATTACATATATAACTTTTATGCTTATATTTTGTCTATATAAGTACTTCAATCGATTTAGGTGTATGGATAAAAGAAAAGAATGAGAAGGATTACGATTAACATTCTTTTATCATGAAACAAGAAACAAACAATGAATAAATTTAACTTCTACAAAAAAGGGACCAATGTTTTTATTCATACATAGTTTGATTTCATTTTCAGATCTATTGAAAGCTATAGTTTAAAACTTCAGTAAAGAAAACGCAGATGTTTAATTTATTCACTATGTAAATAATACAATGAGTTCCAAAATCTGCAAAATTGAAATAGCTATTTGTACAATAAGTTGGGAAAAGTGATGTTTTTCCGTTTTAGACGTTACTCATTATTTAATTATCCTAAAACATAAAATCGTTGCTCTCTTTCTTTCTGCCTTTCTGCTCTAATTTTGTAGTTAACATATATAAAAAATAAAGTTTGAATTGATTCTTTTTTGTCTTATTTTTCCATTCTAGTTTGGAAAAATTCAACTTTTCCGCATAGAATTGAGTATTGAAAAATCGAATAATTCCTAGCCAGATTTAACAAAATTTATAGAAAGCTTTTTTATATTTTGTCAAACTGAATAACTTTGAATGTTTTTAATTACTTTTAATTGGAAAATGGCAGACATTAACTTCAAAACTAAAATTAGTTCATCAAATAATTGCATTACTGATTATTTCAATCATTATAAATAAATAGTGATTTATAAAATTATGTGCCAAGAAATATACAGTGGGATCATAAAAATGTTTAGACAAAGGCAGCTGCCAATTTTCAACTGTACGTCTTAGCACATACACCATGTAAAGTACGTTTTTTTTTCTATAATAACTGTCAAAGTGTTACAATGTTGGTAGATATGTGATTAAAACGCTAGGAAATTTTTATACCCCGTGTTGGTAGAACTTTTTCAAAATTATGGTTATGTGTCAATTTTGAATGTCAAAATTTATCATTCTTTCAGTCGTTTAATTACAACTACCTTTAATTTTGCAAACGTTCATTATGTTTATTTTCAAATATTGTAAGTTTAATAATTAATAAATTTTCAATATTTTACTATGCTGTTCGTTTTACCCACTATTATGACATCTGTCAAAATGACAATCATCTTTTTAGTGAAAAAAAAAAACTAAAAATCTATGTACCAACGTTATTAAAACTAGGGACCCTGCAGGATTGCAACTTATCCCATAGAAAGTTGACCTTGAAAATTATTATAGAAAAAAAATTACTTTATGCCACATGCAATTATATATTTTTGTCTAAATTCGTTTATAATAGCTTAATGCTGCATTTTCATTCACAATTTTTTTAAACTCCATTTCTAAAATATGATTTCATTAAAATATCTTGAGTTCTTATATACATAAGATGAAATCAGTCCTTATATAGTATATATCTTTCACTTATAATCTCATAAGAGCATTAATTCCTTCCGGTAATTTTTTAGAGTGCACAGAAACAACGTATTAATCGGCACGAGCGGTGTGCGTGGGCCGATTATGTTGTTCTGTGCACGATAAGAAAATTACCGGACATGAATTAATGCTAGAATGTAGATTTGGCAAGAAAATCGTAGCGACACGGCCATAAAAGGTAAAATTTAAATTTTACTCAAAAATAAAATATCAAGTGATATTAAAAATGTATCTGTAGTAAGTTGTTAATATGTTAGTGGCACTGTAAGTCTATGTCAAATTCGAAGTTAGCAGGTTAGGTTTTGCGTCAGTTTTGACATAGATTGATGCAAAACCTAACCTGCTAACCTCAAATTTGGACTTACGGTGTCACCAACATATTAACAGGGAAAGTTAAAAAATTTCCACTTATTAATCACAGTTAGGTTAGTCTACCTACAAAAATATCCAAGAAATTTTATTGTTGTCTTGGTTACGGCTTGTGAACTAATTTTTCTATTGGTCATTAATGAGTGTCGTAGGATTTTCACATATAATCTCATAAGAGCATTAATTCTTTCCGGAAATTTTTTTGAGTGCGGTCCAACAATGTCGTATTAATTTGCCCGAGCGGGACGCCCGACAGTTAGGTTAGTCTACCTACAAAAAATTTCCAAGAAATTTTTTGATTGTCTTGGTTACGGCTCGTGAACTAATTTTTCTATTGGTCATTAATGAGTGTCGTACGATTTTCACCTTAATTTGAATTCAGTGAAGTATGTGAACTAACATAAGATTTTGTTTTCCAGAGTTGCATTTCTGCAAACATTTTTATAATCGCACATTGTATAATTCAGACTAAATAAATTATTGCAATTATAATGGCAATATCAGTCCTTTAAAGGTTTTTATCTACTCCAGTGGGATAAGTTACTTATTACGTCACTCTTTTGACACTATTTCCGTTATGTAACGAAGCTCATTACACCACTAATGATGTAATGAACTTCCATTACACCACTTGTGGTGTAATGGCTTTCATTACCTAACTGAAATAGTGTCAAATGAATGACATAATGACATTTTCCTACTAAAATATTTTGAAAATGACAGATCTGACATTTCTCTTAATGCACTTTTCTCAATTTTGGGCAGTTATAGATAAAATTTTGTACAATACATGTGTGATAATGCACGGTGCTCTTATCCCACTTGTATAGTAAATAACTATTATAGCAGCAATCAAGTTATTCTCAAAAACTATTGACTCAACTTTATATTATATAATCATTTATCTTTTTCTATTCTTCGAATAATTAAGAAAAAGTAATAAAATAATGCTCTTTCTTAAATTTAGTGTATACTAGCTAATTACAACGATTCGAACCCAATTCATGCATTAAAAGCCAACCAACCAACCCACTACACTAACTGCTAGTCAATAAAAGTGTACCAGTGTATACAGGACAGCTTACAGAGTGCTACAAAAGAGTGAAACTAACCAGTGTGCGTGCAAGCATACGTGTATGTTGTTGAATGGGGCTATACCTCTCTCTCGATCAGCTTCTCTACATATTCGACGGTGCGCACGCGTTTTTCACCTGTGGCATCGTCGATGTACTCTTCAGTTCTTCGAGTCACTGTCTCTCCTAGTATCTTCTCACTCTCACGTACTGTTGTATTTCCAGGCTTGCTGCGCACCGCCAGCTTGGGGAAATCAGCACTAGAGGGCCTGAGCTGAATACATGCAATGCTGTTAGTACCATTGCCCTGGACACGTACCAGGTCCAGTTATGTTAGCACTCAAGGGTTAGTTAAACATTGAAATTTTTATGAAAATTAAACAAACGAAAATACAGGAAAAACAGTTTCACGATCAGTTAATTAATGGGCGAATCAAACTGGATTGATTCATGCTACATTTGAAATGTATAATAAATAATAACTGATAAAGTTACCTCTGACTGTTTAACGGGAGGATCTTCTTGTATGGTGGGGGGTGGGGGAACTTCTCCAGATGCTACCATGTCCGTCATTGATTTGATTACCATTTGAGCTTGAATTGCATCCTGTTCTAAAGATTTGAGACGTGCTTGTCTCCAAGCTGCCCTCTTTTCAGCACGAAGAGTCCTTTCTTCTGCAGGTGATAAATTATATTCATCCTCATCCGTCAGTAAACCTTCTTCTCTTAAGCGGTCCCTTAAACGACGCTCTGCTTTCGCTGTACGAACTATTCCTATAGTGCTTGCAGGCCTAAATGACAAAATTAATTATTATTTGTTTAAAGAACTAACTAATTATTATAAAGGACACAATATGGGAAAAACTGATATCGGTAAAATATTAATTCACTCTAATTATAAAAATTATTGAACAGCATCAATGCCGTAAAGGCATATTTGCAATGGGTATGTGACATGACATGCCTAATGGAAGTTAGAAAGTTACGTCCATCACAGTACACATTGAATAGCAAATTAGGCTTCTACAAATCATGCTGTGTTATTTTACGTGACGGCTGTTTTTGATGCACTTTAAACTTGGATACCTTTAATTTAAAAAAAAATAGAAATACAGTCAAAGAAATTTTTTGTTCTCAGTATTTTTTACCTAATGAAAAATCTACTCTGAGGGCTCAGAATTGTTATAAATAGAATTATATGCAAAACAAATGGCAAAATTTAGTTTCATTGGAATGTAAACAGTTTTGTCTAAACTAATGGCATTTCTATAATTTAGACACAAAAATACAATATCAGACCTTGATGGAAACAAGATGAAAAAGAGAAATATTTCATTAGTCCAACATTATTTCATTTTAATTGAAAATTATTTATGCAAAAGATAATGTGTTTGTGCCTGTCTATGTTCTATATAGTAACTTATTGTTATTGACCGAGGAGTGTTCTAACTATTCGACGATGTGTGTTGATTTTGTAAGAAATGGCATCAAAGAAATCTTGCGGCTTTACCACTCTGGGAAGAGACGACGTCTAACAAACTTCCAGTACTGCTGATATATAAATGACTATTCCCCTCAGATAATATAAACCAATCCCATCAATCAATTTTCAAAATTTAAACCAATCAGAGTCAATACAGCGAATATTTTGCACTAGTGCAATACCCGGATATTTGCACAAGTGCAATATCGGGTATTTTGCGAGAAGAAGAGCAAACCAGCTAGGTACACAAGCAATTTTAGAAAGAAATCTGAAAACTCTTTAAAAATGAATAGTGTGGTATACAAAGGAAGACATTTCTTCGAGGAATAGTCTTGCAATATTCCCCGCGTGCATTCTGTATAATTCGAGTATTTCTCTCGAACGCTTCGCGTTCTCAAAAAATACTCGAATATACAGAATGCACTAGGGATATAACTACTGAGTACGTCGACTTCTGTTCCCAAATATAAGGCTATTTACTGCTGATAATTTAGTAGAATACCCTTTCCTAATAATGTAGAAACTGTCATATATCACAAAGCACTATTTTATTAATTAAAAATCTATTCATTATTTATGATTGTATTTTGAATACACTGGATTATTCTTAAAATGTTGATATCAAATTACTTACTGTTTATGAACTACCCAATGCATTTACTAATAGGTATTGAATGAGACTTATTTAAAGTGGCAGTTATGTTTTGCTAAAACTACATGCATGGAAGTATAATATAATATTCTACATAGATATGAAAAAGTTTTTAATAACTGCTTCTCAAATACATAAATGAGAAATATATTATGTGAGCTACAAAAATTTAGTGGTTGATACGTTTTATGGATTTCTTGCTAGTCGTTTGTTATGAAATTTTTTATTGCTGCAATATTGAACTTCCATAAAATGGAAGCAACACATTATTCACCACGAAAGAACTATAAAATCAGCATATTTACTGTAAATATGCTACTTATCTAATAGCATATGTCCTCGTGCTTTGTTTAAGAACTTATTTACCTTGTTGGCTGTGAGTCAACTGATTCATCATCAGAATGGTCCAGGGCACTCAGCGAGCTAATTTCAGCACGTGATAACGTTGCAATTTTCTTTTCTTCTTCCGCTCGCATTTTCTCGACTTCATCTGCACTTAAGTAACTGAATACTTTTTCTGGAAAAAAATAGAACAATAGCTGTTTTATTAAATGATACAAATTATACACCGAGTGTTCAAAATAAGCGCCATGCATAGTGATCTAATCAACGGTGAGAGAGACTTAGTTGCATTAGAAAAAATCTGTACTATCCTAAATGCTGCTGACCTTAAATTAATGTAAGCAACAAATGTTCATCATTATATTCTGGCTACAAATTTCAAAACCTTTTTGTAACAGATGGCAATAATAAAGATGTTTGAAATATAGTCTGTTTTTTTGCTTTATGATTCAGAGCAGGTTTTGCATTTATATTATTTTAGCAGTGTACAACAGTTTAGTTACAAAATCTAACGTCAAAATCAAGGTCGCCGAGATTGTCACGTTGACACTTCAATAACGTTTAATAAAATGCCACGAAAAAGCAGCATTAATAGTAAAGCTAAAGTAGCTATAAAACGCTGTTTTACTAATATAAAAGATATCAATGGTAAATTAAGTAAAACAGCCATCATTGCTAGATTTTGAATGCAACTGTTTTTAATATTCTAATAAATGAAGCAAAATCACAACTCCAGCAACAACCGAATGACAATACGAAAAAGGAAAAAGAAAACCTCAAATTTGACATAGACTTACAGTGCCACTAACATATTATGCATAAAACAAATATTTCAAAGCCAACATTGATTTTATTTTCGTTTGCTCACACGTTACTATTTGCTATACAGATTGCGGCAGACAACTAGGACCATAGCAAAAGCAAGGAGACCTTACATGTGGCCGTAATTGTGTTTAACAAATGAACAATCAATGTACGATAGCAGTAGGTTGTTAGGCTCATTATAAATACAAGGTATATATTCGATTTTTAAATTTTTTAAATACAATTACGGCCACATGTAAGGTCCCCTTGCTTTTGCTATGGTCTTAGTTGCCTGCCGCAATCTGTATATTCCGGTCGGCAGGTACATAATTAGGGGGATTACCTGGCCACAATTCCCAAGTTAATGAAATTTTGGGATATTGATTGGGGATGGTATGGGGTGTGGAATCTGAGTTTTCGACCTCGAGGACCCTGTGCTAACTCGGGGAAAGGCAAAAAACCTCAAAATTTTCGAACTTTTTTCGATTTTTTGCTTATATCTTCTGAAACATGTGTTTTTCGAGAAAAACTTCCTTATACAAAGTTGTAGAGCATTACATTTCCTTCAATTTTAATTGGTCAAAATTATTTGTTGACCCAATACTTACCGAGATACAGCAGTTGAAAAATGGAACAAATTTCTCGAAATGTAAAAAAAAGGAATAAATACAGGCTTTTGCCTCATAACTTTCATTTTTCAACATATCTATGTATACTATACATACAATGTATGTCCCCTGAGCCCCCCCCCACCACCCCCCAAGGGTTATAGAACGATATCATTGCTTATACTTATGTATTTAAGTAAACATGATATTATACACTAGCCTTACACAGAGTTATATAAATGACAAATGTACATTAGGTCTCCGTTCGCCTTGATCTTTTGAAGCATGTGGCAAATCGTCATCGCTCTCTTCATCATTGTCCTTCCTCCTGGGCGCTGATTTCGTCGAATAGGTTGCGCTGGTCCTCACATTCTTCGTCTGTATCATCTTCGTTGAAGTCGGCCTAGGACGAATTCTTACAAGCAGTGCCGGTGACAGCCATTATTCCTCCCATGATGTGGAATGTGCCATGTCCATCCAGTGTGTTCACATTGAAGTCTGCATTGTCAAATATAAACTGGCTGACTCATCAACAACGACTTTCTTTGCCTGCAGCACATAGGATCCTTCAAGCGTACTAGCCTCTTCATAGCTAGCTAAAAATTCCAACGTAGCTAGGAGGTTTAGAAGAAGCTTGGACCCAAACTTCTTGTATACATACGTTGAACCCCAATCATAATGGGAGACAGGAATGATTTTGGACGCACCGGCTAGCATAATAGCATGTGCCAGAGCAAGACATTTGTTCTTCCATGAATCCAGTAAACCCCGTTTATTCATCAAAATAATCGTATGCAGGAGAAGAAGCAGTGTTTCTGGGACAAAAATATGGCAACCAGCAAAAACATTATCAATACGAGGATAAGCAGCAGTGTTGAACATTTTTGAGCGGATATCTTCCAAAATAATGTTTCCTGCGGTTTTGACAATTCGAGCTCTTTATTCTTGAGGGACTCCTTTTTCGTTTGAGTACCAGTTGTCATGTGTTGTTTTTGAAACACACCACACTTGCTCTGTTGGGTGAATCACTTATGATTATGTCGCCTTTATACTTCTCCTCCAAACGCCTTTTCAAAGTTTTCACGTGTGGATGAGAATCTTCAGGTACCTGATCAAGCAACTGTCCAATGGAAAACTGGCACTCGTCACTATTCTCTTCGAGAAACGTAAATATAATTTCCATGCCTTGATCATAGTTGGGACTACTAGAACGTCCAGGCCTTTTTTAGACACGTGCAAGAATTGTGTAAAAATTGATAATACACTTTTGGTGGTATTCAGCGTTTACTGCAACTAAATCTGTGTTGAAACTATCCAACACTGTTATACGGCCTTCAATTTTCCGCCCCCATTCTTCACTTCGCTCTCTTGCTTTTGTCAAAATCGTGTTTGCTACATTTGGGAGCGTCACTTTTACCATAAGATTGCGTCTTTTAACATTTAACTTGACCATACATAGTATGTATAGTATACATAGATATGTTAAAAAATGAAAGTTATGAGGCAAAAACCTGCATTTATTCTTTTTTTTTTACATTTTGAGAAATTTGTTCCATTTTTCAACTGCTGTATCTCGGTAAGTATTGCGTCAACAAATAATTTTAACCAATTAAAATTGAAGGAAATGTAATGCTCTACAGCTTTGTAGACGTTTTTCTCGAAAAACACATGGTTCAAAAGATATACGCAAAAAACCGAAAAAAGTCCGAAAATTTCAAGGTTTTTCGGCCCTCCCTGAGTTAGCACAGAGTTCTCAAGGTCGAAAACTCAGATTCCACACCCCATACCATCCCCAAACAATATCCCAAAATTTCATTAACTTGGGAATTGTGTCCAGCTAGAAGTACCAAAGTAAATATTGCATTTTCTATACTCCATTCACTGTAGTCCCGGATTGTCAAAAATGACGTTTTATGGTAGCGCTGTTGAATTTCTATTGGTTTTTTTGTTATTACTAGGTTGGACAACACAAAGTGTAATTTTTAAAACTTGCGTTTTGACAGAAACTGACACAAAATCTAACCTGCTAACCTTGAATTTGACATTGACGTACAGTGCCGCCAAGGACACTATTCATAACGAAACCCCGGCGAGTCGCTGGCGAACGACTATGCATACGGGTGAAAGAGTTGTTACTTCCTTTTACTACTATAAAGGAAGTATTGGATTCACCCCAAAAATTCGAAATTGAGTTTTCAACAGATCTTCACGTTTTAGAGTCCCCTGATCCCAAAAAACATATTTTTTTTCATTGGTCTGTGTGTCTGTGTGTCTGTCTGTCTGTCTGTCTGTCTGTCTGTGTGTCTGTCTGTGAACAGAATATCTCAAAAACGAAAAGAGGTATGGCATTGAAACTTCATATATAAGTTTTGTGTACTATGTAGATGAGACAGCAAACTTTTGAAGAAAATCGCATAACCGGAAGTAGGTGTTTACTCTTGTGATTTTTCAGTTTTTTTCGATTTTTTCAAAAACGGCTCTAACGATTTTTTTTAAACTTTACATTTTTCTTACATTTTTAATGTGTATTGATGTGAGATAGGTGATTTTCTAGTTGAATACTTCTAAAGTGGGTTTCTTTTGTTTTTTTTTCTATTTTTTTTATTAACTCCTATTTTAAATAAAACACCCGGTATATTATTACATTTTTGAATTCACCTTAAAATTCTAGAGAAAATTTGTCTCTTCAACTAACACTCGATTTTGTACCGTTTTTGTAGAATTTGTAATTTTTGAAAATTTTTAACAAATGGTTAAAAATTAAAAATGAAATTTTTGACTAATTATAAGATCACTGTAAAAGGAAGTTGTGTGCGTGTATCACACCAGATTTTTTTTAACTGGATTTTGACCATGACAATCCGGGACTATAGTGAATAGAGTTTATTTCTGTTACTCTGATAGCAAAGAGCGTTTGAACCTTTTCCAACTCATGGCATTGTCATGTTCCGTACAATTCTAGGCAACCTGTATATGTGACGCTACTGACATTAGCCAACATACTTGATCATAATATTGCCTTCGCACTATTGTATGCATCGTTTCTTTTGCAAAGTCAATTATTCTCATTCTGATTTTAGAAAATTATCAAAGCTTAACGCAAAACAAATTTTATCACTGTGCACCTAAAGTATTAGGGAATCTATTTTAATTTTACTTACCAGGCTTAGGTGAAGGCCTTTGACTCTCTTCCATGGCATTTTCAAAGAATTTTTTCTTGTCACTGACAGACATTTTTGTAGAATTACTCTTTGGTGACTGGGGTGGCTATGAAAAAAAAACATACATATCAGCAAACATATGAAAACAGTATAAGTTTATACATTTAAAAATAACCTGAATGATTTTTTTCAAGTCAATGTTAGCGATACCAGTATATGCAATATAAATTATTAAATTAATATGGTTTGTGTGGTTTATACTAATTGCTAAGATAGCAATAAGGTATCCTTACACTAACAACATGCTTTACATTTAATAATACTAATTAGAATAAAGAAAAAAAAGGAATTTATTATCAATGGCAATCTAAAAAAAGAGTTTCTTTAGTTGAACAAAATAGTTCCGTATAGACCTATGCTGCAATTCGAAAATTATGTCAATTATATGAAATAAATTTGCAAAAATTTATAAAATGCAACTTTACAATTGATAGTATCAAACAATACTAATTTTATTCAACTAAATAACAAGTTAATATTATACATAATTGTATTATATTATTATTTTTAATAAAACAAGTTTTAAACTATTACGTTTTAAATAAACAAATTGACAGGTTACTACTTTGACAAAATTATTCTCTAAATGATTACAAAATTAGTAAGTGTTTAAATAACAACAACATTTGGCCACATAAATTTACCTTTTGATTCGCCGCACGATTCCCACTATCATTCTGTTGCCCAGACTCTATCCCCATGGCTGTGACATGCGTGTTAGTAGAAATGATAGAAGGAGGTCTTGGAGCAAGGGGTGGTTTGTGGCGCATTTGAGGAGTTTGATTCACTGGTGTGGCATAAACAGGTTCACGAGGAATTATACTATCAGCAGGAGTTAGGTATATTGAATTTTTATCTTCTTTTTGTATAATAGACAATGGACTGTTGGAGTACATATTTGATCCAGATATTAGTGGTGGAGGTGGAGTTTTGGGCAACGGTGGTGGTGAACCTGAAGGAATAGGAGGTGGAGGGGTTTCGGGAGGAGATTCAACTACATATTGTTGATTTGATTTTTCAAGAAATTCTGCAGTATCATCATAATATATGAATTTTTGTGATTCAGTTTTAGTGATACTTTGCAAAGTATAGTGAGGTGTATAAGTATCTGCACTATCCACAGAAGGTAAATTTGTGGACATGAATGAATCACCAATATCTAGAGCTACTTGTCTTTGAAGTTGTAGAGTGGGAACGTCTTTTTTAAAATTATTCATTCCAACAGTAATAGTAGGTGTCGAGGTGTCCAATGATGGCATACTACAAGATATTGTGCTAGGATCATCATTGAATGTATCAATAGATGACTGTTCAGTATGTGATGAATTCTGTATTTTGTCTGAAAACACGGGCGATATATTTTTGTAATTTGTACTGACAGTATGTGTCTTTGTTTCATAATCATTTACTTGTCTAGATACAGCATCAGACTGAGCTATGTTGGATGTTCTCGACAAGGATTCTTGAATATCTATATCGGAACTGAATGATGGAGGACTAGGAACAATATATCTACTAATGTCATGATCTTCAAAATTAGAAACTTTATGTGCGTTTGTTGAAATATTTTGTTGTTGATGTTCAGATGATGTGATTGGAAAAGCGGAAGTCATATTGGGTAATAAAACATGCTCTTCTGTTATGGTATCAAAATGAGATATATGTGGGTATGCTTCTAATAGCGAAATATTCTTTTGCTGATAGTGAAGGGAATTACTACTGTAAGCATTATTCACGGAAACAGAATTTGTCTCACGTAGAGGTTCAGTCACAGAATAATCATCAGCAAACAGTGGTGGTGGTGGAGAAGGCAAAGTATCTGGTAACTGTTCATAATTGCTTAAGCTAGTGAAGTCTAATGGGGGTGGTACTACCAAATCTGACTGTAGTTCCAAACTTGGGAGGTCTGGAGGTGGTATATCTTGGAGACTAAATCTATGTGTAGTACCTGCAAGAGTTTCATTTTGTAATTTTATGTCACTGGGAAGATATTGAAGACTGACTGCATGTAATACAGCACTTTCATTATTAGAATCCTTATGTACATTTTGAAAATCTCCAAAACTCTGTCTATGTTCAAATGAAGAACGACTATGTGCAGAATTATATTGGTTATGATAATCTGCATTATTGTAATTTCTTGAGGTGTTCTGTACACCATCAATAGATGTCCCATAATCTGAATCAGAAGAGGAAGCAGGATAGGAAGAGGCGATATGTTGAAGTGTGCCTGTATTCACATGTGTGTTACGTTTAGATGTTTTGGGCAAAGTAGAAGAGAGTACCATATTTCCCTGTTAGAATATACCACTGCATATAATACCATGTAAAATTCAAATACATCCACCACCAGTAAGCACAATACAAAGAACTAGACAAGGAGTATGCGAATGATATTAAAGCATGATATATATGTACCAAATATATATTTTACCATATATACTTTTAATTAAAAACATTAACAATTCAAAAATACATTCATATGTGATACATTCTAGATGAAACAATTAAAACTTGATTTTTAAATATTTCACTTTTAAATAACACAAAAACAAAATCATTACTTTGAAATTACAACATTACGTGTACGTTTCTCTTTAAATGGACATTAGAATTTACAAAAGCTTTTTATTTCAACCATAGGAGTATTTTGATATATGTATATGCAGATAGCAATGACAAAATAATTTACACGACATACGATTCACTGATTAATATAGACTTAATTATCAAAAATTATTATTTACAAATACAACATATCACTGTAATAATAATGATAATTCTATCCTTAATTACATCTCTATTAGGGACGGGACAAATTATATTAATAGTTTGGTGTTGATAGTATTTATCACTTCATCGGTATTTTTGACACTGTAATGCCATTAAATAACCAACGTAAATATTATCTTAAAGTGAGTGCAAAAGAAATTCTTTAAAAATGTGCATTAACTAATATTTTCAAGTCTGAGCCCATGCTTGATGTACCTATCGACTAATAGAATAATATGTACACGAGTCTGATTTGTATTGTAACTTGTAACTGTTTTCATGACTTTTATGTAAAATTTATATAGACTGGAGGAACATATTTTGTAAAATATGAATAATGTTATATTATAATTTGGTTTTATATGTTTGTTACATTTTTTCTCCTCAACAAAAAAACAAACTATTAATATCTGTTTAAAAAATTCATGATAGGCAAAATTATAAATGGCATTGTATACTCTAAAGCGGGTCAAATTATGGTATGCCACATTTTATATCCTAATTTAATGAAAATATTTAATTTACCACAAAACGATCAAGTGTAACATATGGACACATAGAGCTGTGTACTAGCTCAGACTCAAAACTATTAATTAAATAATGTGTTTATAAAACAAAAAAATGTTGCTTTACTTCCCTGTTACAAAGTAAAATTGCTAATATTTTATTGCAGGATAATGATTTATGTAGACATGTATCAAGGCCTACTATAAACAACTTTGATGCATTCGACTTTGTGTAAAACCCCTTTAAATTAAAAGGTTTTAAATTTGTTAATGTTGCAAAAATATAAATGAAAAATTATAAAATATATAAACAGCTATCAACTTTTCATTATTAACCATACAAAAAAGAGTAGGGTAGTGTAATGCAATGAATTAATGCAAACATTTTTTTGGGAAGTGTTGGGTTTAATCAGCATGTTCTTTTTTAAAATAAAAGATAGAACTGTTACATGTGCGACATAAACTTATGAAAATGTCAAAAAATTTTGAAAATCTTTGCTAAATTGTTTAAAAAACAAGTATACAGTGCTTTCATATAGTAGTCGATAAATTAGTTAAAAATTCAAGGAATAACTTTTGGAAAAAACACTGAGACCTACAATTTTTATTTTTATTTGAGCATTTTTCAAATAAAATGCATACATACAGGGTGACCTGCGTAGGAAGTATGATGTCATCGATGTTTTTTTTAAGGGCAAACACTCTTTTTTATTACGGAGTTTAAAAGAACACATTTTTTACTTACGCTAAGCTTATTTTTGAGTATAGGTCACATGACCAAAAATTAAGAAAAAGAATTTTAAAATTGCAAACTACTTAATATAATTTGAGAAAGTATGATTGTGCGTGTTTATCAATGACATTAATCAATAAAAAACATGTCGGTCATCTTGGCTTCTGTCAGGCAGACAACGATGCACAATTTGAACATTTAATTTAGTGGTTTTTGAAGTTATCATTGCAATTAAATTTAGTATTTTGCAATTTTAAACTAGTTTTTCTTAATTTTTGTTCATGTGACAAATACTCAAAAATAAGCTTAACGTAAGTAAAAAAATATTTTCTTTCAAATTCTGTAATAAAAAAGGGGGTGGCTATTAAAAAAAAAATGAATGACGTCATACCTCATCCTGTATGTATAGATTTTGTTTGAAAAAATTCGCAAATAAAAATCGACAGATCCCAGTGTTTTTCCAAACGTTATTCCTTAAATTTTTAACGAATTTATCCACTACTGTATAGTTAACAGTGATTATGGAGTAAGAAACTCAAACATAGAAAGAAATTAATATTTTTTTTTTTTGCATTTCTTGCAGTTGAGTTTTCCCTGGCATATTTCAGAACCATAAATTCCGGACTATTATCGTACTAAAGTCTGCGTCTGGCTTTGACAAAATTGGTTAAAAAGTGACAACTTGAATTTATATTACCATTGTAGTTATTCAATACGGGGATATTACCAATGTTTGTCACTGTTATTTTATTATTTCCACTTATACATATTTTTGATAATGTAACAGTAGATATAAACCTCACATCCCATTTTTTAAACATCATCGTATCATTAAATTTTGCAATGTTTTGTTGAAACTAAATTTTGTTTGAAATTCATTTCCTTATAACTCGTTAAATGGCATTTCATGCAAAAAACAAAATTAGAAAACAAGTAAACCATACCTACGCATAAGCCATTTAAAATAAATTAAATACATGACAGATTAAAGATGGCAAATTAGCAAATCAATACATCTCTTTCAATAAAATAAAAACATGCTCAACTCTTAGAATTAAGTAATTTTATTTAAGAAAATTTCCGTTGATTGTTTATTTAAGAGTTAAATTAATATATAGAAAATCGTTCATTAATGACCCCTATTAATGAATAATTTTCTATTAATAAAGTGGTTAAGCATTCTGACTACTGATCTAAGGTCGCAAGTTTGATCCCCAGTCCCAGTGAGGCTTTTAAAAATAAAAAATGCAGATGAAAGCCTCTACAGAATGCCATTATTCGGAAGTGATGTAAAGTCCTGGGTCCTATGTTACTGCGATGTGTAGCATGTAAAAGATCCCTTGCTAGGGTTTGAACTCCTTAGTTTCAGCAAAATTCTAAGTAGGACTTTGACAGTATGACCACAGCAATTGGTGTCTAAGGTACCTGGTACTCTGCATGCCTACATCTTGTCCATAAACAAACAAACAAACAAACTATTTTCTAATCAACGATGCCATGAAAATAACAATTACATGAAAATACAAATAAATGTCAAAACTGAGTGTCAAATGTAGAAAACGTATAAAAACGTATAAAACCTATTCTCACTAACAATAATGGCCATAAACGATATTACCTTAATCCTGCCATAAGGTTTAAACAGTCCAAATATTGTATCTTTAAGTATAATTCCAGAATAAAGCAGGAATATTTATGAGAAAATTTGTTTTATAGCGCAGAGAGGCAGGTAGGTAACATGCTATTCGGAATCAATGTTATTTGGTCAATAAGTAATTTTTTTCCTATTTACTAAGATATGATCAACGGAAAAATATTGTAACCAGTTCTTGGGTTAACTGGCGATTATTAATCTCGACAATCATTAATGCATTCGGTCCACTCACACGTTATAATGTCTCGTTTATTAATCGCCGATATTAACACACTTTTACTGGTTAATAGTTATTTAACAAACAAATGCGTTAATGAGAGCGATTAATGATTGAGACATTTTAATTGTGGAGATTATTAATCGCCGATTAACACACGAGTTAGTTACAATATTTTTCTGTGATCGTATCTTATTAATTTGAAGGAAATCTAATTTTATTCCATGAAAAGAATTTGACGCTAGAAGTTTTGACATTAATGGTATCTTTGATTACTTATACCAAAATCATCTATTAATAAAAAATCATTCATTAATAGGGGTTATTAATAAACGATTTTAAGAAATCGTTCATTAATAATTAAAAAGGGTCATTAATAGACGATTTTCTATACATTAATGAAACCCATAAATAAACGATCAACGAAAAATAACTATTATATATCTTGCATATCCAGTTTTATAACATAAGTCCTGCTCGATGTACCGTAATTCTGTTGATAGTATGATACATGTTTCTATATATTTTCACAAGATATACCATGGATATTGTTTGTATATGGACGGGGTTTAGATTTGCAGATAAACACTTTTAGATGCCAACTACTATGCTTAAAGAATTACTATTCTACAGTATTCTCTTTTGTTGTTGAGTAATTTATATTTAGTTTATTATTACTACTTAGAAATTCTCATAATAAAAATTTAATAGCACAGTATCATTTTGAACAGTAAAATGTGTTATCTTTTTTATAAATTAATAATTTATAAAAGTTAAATTGGAATGTTGAAAATAAGAAACGGTTTGCTGTTCCGATCTTGTGGCCACATCTGATACTTTTCAATAATTTCATTTCTATTACAACTATCATATAAACATATCTCATTATTGCTTTAAATTTTGTCATTCTTTGCATAGTCTTTTTAGTTACAATTTACAATTCTGAATACTTTATTTTACACTCATATTTAACAATGTTCCCGTCCCTAATCTTAATAAAGTCAGGAGAAAACAATAATGCACGATTCTTATTTTTAATATTACAGCACTTTTCTGGTTGACCCTGACTATATGAAGCACCATGTACTGGATATTATATTAAAATTAATTACCTATATGTAGAGCTCCGTATATAACAAAATTGTAACATAATCTGACCTCATATTTTGATATGAGTAGTTGCTATAATTTTACCACAAAATATTTTACTTCAACTCAATTGTTAATTTACATATATAAACTAAATAGATAAAAGATGAAGCGAGTTTTTAGTTGGAGATATATTTTACGCTGACTTCAAATATACATTTACTGAATGCATGGTAATAACATTTTTAATAGTTTAAATAATCGTAAATCCAACAATTATCAACTTTTAAAAATGACAGCGTAGTTCAAAACAATTATTGTCATTAAAAGTGATTTACTGCTAATTTCAAATTTAAACATTTTATTCTTCATTTCATATATAAGTGATGAAATAAGAATACAATCAATCAGAAAATGGGGCCCCATTTTAAATATAGTGTGGGGCACAGTGTAACAAATTATTGCCTTGTCTCATTTTTAGAATGGCATATTTATATTTAACTTCTTATGTGACTATGTTTCCTTAATAACATATATTTAAACACCTATACAAATTTATTATATACGAGGATATTTGTTTTCAATTGTATAGCCAAAGTGCCACTGTACTCCATAATATTAATCAAAGTATTCCTGTACGGCTAAATTTAAAATTGCCAATTTATTTGCAAGATCGTAGGTTTACCAGATTTGATGATGCAGTAGATTCTGCATAGAAGCCGTCATATTTAAAAAAAAATATATATCCAAATATGTCATTTCATTACTGCCTAGACTCTGTCTTGGAAAAAATTGATTGAGGTTTACAGAAAACATTTTAGAAAGTTTGTATTGGTATGTAGGGTAATATTAAATTAATATTATCTATGATAGTGTGTAAAATTGACTTAGTTGGCAGTTTTAAGTTTGCAAAACGACCGTTTAATAACATGATTTAGTCAGTCACTAGCAACGCAGTTAAAATTTTTAATCAAGCAAAACCTGTTATTGCAAGTAGCAATCTTATTTACATTTTTTATTATTACTAAATTTTCTGAATTCTATCAGAGATAAATATTCTACATTACGTAAAGCATCTTTCGACTAGTTTTACGCACTTGTATTGTAAGTCACTATTTTAAAACAGCTTTAAAAATTGAATAACGATTTTCTAACAAGTACCTACTATTTCTCCAACTTATAAAATGCTAACTAAATTAAATAACGCATATTTGGTAGGCTTCTACACGGGGAATTTCTGTACACAAAAATAATTAAATAATAATCAGTATTGCTTAACTATCTCACAACACGGTGGTCCAGGAATTGTCTCGCGGTGTAGTATAGTTTGCCAGCTAGTTCCTGAGCAGGATTGGAGTGTTCGGAAGCGCCATTGATTCAAGTTGGTTCAAACCAGAAATCCTACAGGTGTCGGTGTAAATCCCTAAACCACATAGGCGATTCATAGAATAAATTTTAAAAAACGCCAAAAATTGATATAACCTAATTGTTTATACTACAAATATCTCTTGATAATATTCGAGAAGGTAAAAGCGAATCTGCGAAATGCTACACTGATATGTATAAGAATACAAATTATAAAACGGATAAGCTCAATTTTGTAGATTTTAATCTATCTGTAAGAATCTCTTCTTAATTCTAAGCTCTATTCTGTTAAAAATGTACTTATTGAAAGTTTCGAGGTTTAATTTTTAAGTTTATCTTAGTTTTAAATATTGAGAAAACTAACATTATTGTTATATGTATGTACACAGTTCGATTTGTGACATGAAATTTTATTAAACGGAGTGAAGAGCACCAGCAGTACGGTTTTCTTCGCAATACTGTACAAGCACACGTAACCCAACTGTCATAAGTGATATAAGATACACCAGGGAAAGAGGATAACAGGAGTTATGTTCGCAAAGAGATCTAAATTGTTAGTATGCGAAAACCCACGTATAAAAACCTGTATGCTCGAGAAAGTATCAATACACTTCAAGTTGAATATGTCTGAGCGATTACAAATAATTTTCAATTCGCTGCAGTATTCCCTCGCATAATTTGTTGTAAACTAAACCGTGGAACGTGTTATTCAGCAAGTTAATTGCAACCAAAAACCGGGAACAATGCTGCCACTCTAATGTATGATCAAAGAACTAAGCTAATCAAAGTAAAAAAAAATTGTGACGAGATTTCGGAAATTCTCTCTACCATCGGCCAGAAATTAGACAGCGCTAACCGTAGGTAAAAAAAAACCCTATCACAGCAACTGCACCAATGATATTTTCACCGTTTGAGAGTTTATACGATCGGAAACACGTGAGAATAATACAACGAAGTTACCTGGCGGAATATAGCAGGTTCCGGTTCCTGGGAAAAAGCTGCCTAAAAAAAGTGTAAGGTCATGTGGGGCAGGTTTCTCCCCAGTTGTTGCACGAGGAAAAGACGAGCTATAGCAAGCATGTCACACTGAGAGTCCCTTGAGAGCCATATGGGTACATTTGTGTTGTTATGAGGGCCGCACACTAATTGAAGTCATTTAATAAAAATTATTGCAGAATTACCTAAATTACTTCAATTAATCGCTACAGTGTCCTTTGCGCAGGCCGGATGTTTGACATGCCTGAACTACAAGATTCAAAAGGCACAGAGCTGCCTACAAGTTGGTTCTCCAGGTATTCTACGAGATGACATCAAAGCCCATAAAGGGACATATGCCGAGCAAGGCACTAGGAGATACTAAAAAGGTACTAGGTCTGAAATTACACAACATCGAAAAACAATGTCCAGAAAGGAACAATAGAAACCTATCGATTTCAAAGATGGTCAAGAGTGAGTAATTGCACAGAAATAAAGTTGTATCCTAGCATAACTAGATTTATTTCAGCAATTTCACACACATTCCTTAAAAGTGAGCGACAAGTTTCATAATAATTCTGGAATAATTTATCTGTATCAAGCACTAAGGAAGACAATCTTACACAATCAATGGCATAAAACGGCGCTAAAAATCATACTGACAATCTTTTCAAAACTACTTAGAATCCTAGAGTCTAAAATTTTACAAAATACATACAGAAAATGAAAAATGTGGCTAGGCAACCCAGCATACAGTAAGAAATCGCTAGCAACTTAAGACAATTCTTGGACATCAACATAATTTTCAACTAATTTAAAAATAGCACGTAACAAGATTGTGCTGAAGTAAAAAGAATTTGTGCTCCTAAAAAATAATAAAATCTTCCGCAAGTCTATACAACTCATATATTATTAAAATTTTACACCCTATCCCAGTAACCTTTTTAGAAAAGAACCTATAGTGTTGACCAAAATAGGAACTGGCCAGACTTGCTTAACGAAACAATATCTACTGCAAGGTGAAAATCAGCCTTCTTGTAAAAATTGTAATATTTGGTTGACAGCAAACTATATTTTGAAGGAATGCGATAGACGTAGACGCTCGTTAAAATAGGAAACATTTGAAGTATGTTGATTGTCAAACAATTTAAAATTCTATTTAGCGGTGAGATTTTATGATTTAAATTGACTTTTTCTTATAGACAAGTGACAAAACAACAAGGTATGTAGACCATCGACATATAGAAATGGACCGCTAGTCAGAGCTGCGCGAGCCAAGCGGGATAGAAAGAGAACGCATATGACTTGAGAACGCTCTGGCCTTGTTGGCGCTCAGTAGCGTACGGTGCGACCGCCCTGTCGCTGTGACGTCATTTTCTGTCGGCCAATAGAAGGCCGGCAAGAAAAGGAACATTTTCTGTCGGCCAATAGGAGGCCGGCAGGAAAAGAAAAGATAGTTCTTAAAATGTTCTCTTTCTATTTCTAACGCAAAGAGTTGCGCAGTCATCCATTAGCGGTCCATTTCTATATGTCGATGATGTAGACTAGGTAATAGCCACAGTGGCTGATAACACTAACACCCAAACCTAACCAATGCAGACAGGTTTTTTTTTAAATAATTGGGTCAGATCATGTACTATTTTGCTATTACAATACTAAGTGGTCCAAAGTTTGTCTTTATAAATGTCACCATACCGCTAAACAACTAAAATATTTGATAAGTGGTATGCCATTTAGTAATAGTTATGATATATTTTGATAAAATCCGCTCAATCAGTCACTGGTACAACATTACGTATTAAAATTATAAAATAATGTGTATATAAATACTCTCACAAAACAAAACTACCTACTTTTAAACATTGATTCACTACAGTATTTTAATTACTTTTAACGTTATTACATTTAATTATTTTTTCAGTTTATATTTTTTATGTTAAATAAATATTATAATAGTATGATACGTAAAAAACTTGGGTAATTACTGTTTTGAAGTTGGCATATTACGCTGATACTTTCTTCAACAGCTGCAATATTAAGCAGTAATACTTGTTAATTATGATTATGATTAATAAACTTGCTATTCACACAATTTTAAAATTGCGCAGTTATTTTATTTTGTTTTTGTAAAAATCAATCGGAGTTATTTAGTGAAAATATATGTTTGCTGATTATTGAAGCAATAATGGCTTGGTATTTATAAATATACCTGCTTGTTTTACCAATTAAAAAAATGCTTTAGGTATATTATATATTTAGATTATGAACTTTCAGATGTTCTAAGTTGCTGGTGCTTTAATAAAGCCTGCTTCATTAGTCTAGCTCTAGGTCATAGACTAACCAAATATCTAAACCTCTAACCAATGGTTACTGTTATGAAAGAAATTTAGAAGCAAATTCTAAGGTTCACATAGATTACACTGTGAACTAATTTTCAAATAATGCCTTCACTTCAGAATTAAAATTAGTTTAATACTGCTTACAGTTTCTAAGCAATTTATAACGCAATTGTTTTTTTATTATTGTATCAAATAGCTTATCAACATCAAAATGTGTTGCAAAAATGCTCACAACCAAATACATATATAAGACTGAGCTCTAAAAAGTATTTAAAGATGTATGTTACCACTAAAAATACAGAAAAAAAAACTTCAATATATACTATAAAAACAAAATTTACATATTCAATATAGAATCACAAATAAATTTTAAATTTTCATAAATTACACTGATTCGTATTATTTAGAAACAAAAAGTTATGACAAACTTTCATGAAGCAAAGTAGTTATAATTACTATGTTTGATATACCAGAAGATCAAGAAAGACGACTGAAAAATACTTTCTTCCGCGTAGGTTATCAATATCTACGTCAAGTTTCTGCAGTAAAGTTAGCTGTTTATCAGCTGTCAGTTTCAGCTTGTTTACATTTTGTAAATGTCAATTTTCCGTTAATTTCACTATTTTTCGCAATTTTAGTCAACAGTTTTTTCAAAACTAACATTCGCATCCACGATTGTGAGAAGAGTAAGTCAAATTCTTCCTTTTTATTAATCATTGAAAGGTTTTGCCAAATGTTTCTATTTTAGGTTTAGGTTTTAGGTATTGGATGAATTAAAAGAAGCGATAGAAGGTGCTATGCAAAGAATAACCGAAGAACAGTTGTATGGAGTACTTGAAAGTTTGAAAAGAAGAATAGATTCGTGTATGCCAATGGTGGTGCACATTTCGAA